>CM034462.1:17751134-17866347 GCA_019925255.1 Litchi chinensis | reverse complement strand
TATCCTGAGTCACAGAAATAGAGGCAATTCATCGATAAATTAAAGCAACCACTAAATGAGCCACATGGGATGTTTTAATTAGGAAATTAAATCAATATCTACTCACAATCTTTTGATCCTTTTCATAGCTTGCAAATTTGGGAAATTTGAACTTGCTCCAGTCAAATCAGATATCCTCCTAAAAACAAAGATGTACATCAGAAAATATTAATAAGGCAAATAATCATTAACTACACTAGGGATCGAATGCTTACAGCTCCTTTAAGTTCATCAACCGAGAAATAGAGGAAGGAATGGGACCCTTCATTGATGTGCCCTGCAAATCCCTGCAATGGAATCAACATGTCTTAGAAAACAACAAAATACAATACAGTTTGTGGAAGGGAAGGACGAAGAAAGGTAAATTAATGGAATGCAGAGCAAAACTCACAGTCTTATAAGGTTAGTCCAGTTCCCAATAAAATCAGGTATCTTGCCTGTCAAGTTACTACCATCTCTCTGACTGCAAGCGGTATTAAAACATCAGGAATATTTGAATTTTGAACAATAAATTTACATAAATTTGTTCCTCATTAAGTCACTTACAAATCAGTTAAGTTCTTCAGATTTCCATATGATTCTGGTATTGATCCTGAAAAATTGTTTGCAGAAAGACGGCTCCAGGAGAAAACGATGAGAGCATTACAAGATCGAATGAAGCAACATAATGAAATATCAGCCCAGGAAAAGAATATCAGTAAGATATATATGGACAAAAGTCTTACAGGCTTCTTATGTTCCTCAAATTTCCAATGCCTTCAGGAAGAGGTCCGTCAAGCTGATTGTCTTCCAAGGCCCTAGAAAATGAAACCTACGTTGTCATTTATTGTTGTACGTTATCTTTCTACATTTGGGACTGAACTTTGTCAAATGACTTACTGCTCCTCAAGCGTAGCAATGTCAGCAATTTCCGGAGGAATTGAACCACTAAGACGATTTCCCGTAAAGGACCTGCAATGTAAATTGATCAAAACGTTATTTATCTATGTTATCCCGATCTAAATGTAAGTGGCACATATAAAAATCCCTTGGGACCTCAAATTTAAAATGGAAAGAGCAGTTTCACTTACAGATTGGAAAGATTTTTGAGCTGAGAAAAAAATGTAGGGATTGATCCATTAAAGTAGTTGCGAGTAAGGTCCCTGTTTAAAAACAAAAACCCAACTTCACTTAGTCGTCAATCCTGGAGAACTATCTGATGGAGAATGCCAATAATCACAGTGACAGGTTAATGCAGTAAGACATGTAAAGGGTTACAATTGCCCAAGAAATAAAACAAAAGGCAACCATGGATTACTGTTAATGTATTATGAACTCCATCATCTTCAAGATTGAATATTATAGTTAGGCTTTTTTTCTATTGCTTTAATCTTTTAAATCTAGTAGTTACTATCATGGCATCGAAGCCTGAAGAATTCAAATCCCCTTTCCCCATTTTATTTGGAATTCTTGTTTATTGCATTTGCCATCTGTCCAAGTTGTACTCAAATGGACATGCTATGTTTTATCTTAAGTAGCATAATCAAACTCATTTTTATTAACTTAGACTTTTGGATCAAACGGTTTCCATCATCTTCTGCAATAATAAATCAACAATATTGTTCATAACATAAGTACAACAATTCTAAGTTTAATTGCAGAAATGCACCAAATTTGTGTTACAAACAGATTCAAATCCTCATTCAAAACTTTTGACACCCCATTTAATACTAAGCTTTATGAACTAGTAAATCCTTTAGCAAATCCAAGAACTAATAAATTGAGTCAAGGTGTTTGATTGATATATTAAAATCTAATGAAAGAGAGAAAGGAACATGCACTCACAGTTCTCGTAGAAAAGTGAGGTTTACAAATTCCTGAGGAATGGGTGCTGATAGATTAAAACCCTTAAGCTGACTGTCATACAAGAGAAGAAAAATTAAAACCATTAGAAGTCATCTAAACTAGCACAATCTGAATAATCAAGAAAATCTATATTAACTAAATAATCATGCATACATGTTAGTGATGTGACAGACACTGCTGCTGCTGAAAGAACAATCACAATTGATATTTCTTTTAATGTATTCAGCAATATTAAGATTCCAGCCAAGGTCAATGCAGGATGATTGCTTCACTTCAACATTTCCAAGCTTCAGTTTTGTGAAAATGGCTTGCAGAGTTTGCGCTGTTGCATCCACATCAAAACAAAATAAATTAATTAGTAAATATAACTGTTCATAGTTCATACAAGCATTTAAATTAGCATTTTGAAAAATAAATATATAAGCTCTAATTATCAATAAGCATACAGTTTTTTTGCATCTTACTAGTATACCATATTCCATCCAATAATGTGGTTATTGGTAATTCAAATTGATTTAATTAGTTACCAATTTTCTTTGAACTACTTAAAACATTATATAAGTCGCTCATGATAGGTGAATGGTAAAGAACGTTCATTCAACCCATTACTATCTCAAGTTTGAATTATTACACCATAGGTGGTATTTAAAAATTGAAAATGGTTCCAACAGTACTAAATCATTGCCAAGCAAACTAACTACAACTAAAGAAGCTGATTGAGATAAAAAAAAAAAAAAAATAGTTGATAAAAATTATCATAGCAGTCCAAGATAACCAATTTTTGCTATTAGGACTTGTTTGGTATACAGGATTGAATTGAATTATTTTCAAGAGATTAGATTGGAAAATATTAAATTAAATAAGATTGAATTAAATTAATAGTTTAACATTACGATGTGTTTGGTGTAGTTAAAATTGATTCAAAATATAATTGTCTTGTCTCTTGTTTTGTGTAATATTGGTTTAGATATATATATATATATAGTATATATATAGTATGAGACTATTTAATATAAGAGTAAATTAAATAGCATTTTAAAAAGATAAAATTGTTTTAAATTAATTTTATAATAAAAATGTCTAAATTAATATTGATTAAAATATTATTTAAATTATATTTTGAATTAAAAATGATTTTGAATTAAAAATGTAATTTATATTTTTAAAAAATAACTAAAATTATTAATAATGAATGTTAATAAAATAATATTTATTATTTAGTTGATATTAAAATATTATTCTTAAAAATAGTATCAGTAAATATATTAAATTTATTTTTAAATATAATAAACATTTTTAAATTTAAATATAATAAATATTTTAAATACAAATCATTAGTAAGATAAATACATAAGAATAAAAATAACTAAGTGGGATATGGTAATGGGGGATTTATTAATCTCATCTTTCAAGGTGGGACTAATTTATGCTACTCAAATATGATAAAAGAGAGCTCTCATTTAACCTAGCTATGATCAGGTTTGAGTAGATCATTCAACTTAGAAATGATTTAGGTTTGAGTGGATCATTTAACTTAGGAATGATTCAAGTTTGAGTAATTACAACAGGTGATATTTTAACTAAAAAAAAAAATTAGGATGAATGAGGAGATGTGATTAAATTTTATCCAATCCCACCTACTCAACAAACATGAGCTTGGACATTGTCCAATGTCATCCTATTCTTACCAACAAATAGAACCTTAGATTTTTAATTTTAGCCGATTAATTTATAATTATAATACACATAGAGTAGCTTAAATTTGTTTATCCTTTTTGTCGTTTAATAAATTAGCGTTTCTCATCCAAATCAACAAATAAATTCTACTAATTAGACGCATTCAACATGCGAATTGATGGCCTAAATTTTAAAATAATAATAATAATAATAATAGTATTGACCAAATAATCACTCCATAATTGACATGCTAAAAGTATAATTTAAATTTAGGCAAGTTGTATAGAATTAAATGAACATTTTATCAAAAATGATAATTGGACACTGTTCACCGTTCACATTTTAAAGGGTATATTTGTCAACCCGCATACATTCAAACAAGAAAAAAAAGAGAAAATAGAAGTTATCTCACCATGATATTTTTTAAAACTGATATATATATATATATATATATATTATATATAATCAAAGCATTATTAACAGAGATCTTCAAACAGCAATCTCTTCAATTGGAAGAGGTTATCTCACCACGATATTTTCTAACTAAAGGAGATCGCTAATAGAAAATCTTTATATAAAGATCTCTTTTGTCAAAGAAGAAGTTCATGATAAATAATATAGTTACCTTATTTGACAGAGAAAATAATGATTTGATCTCTATTAATCGATAAAAGTTAATGACTCGATATAGTACAAGTGACGGTAGTTAAAGTGATTTGTATAAATTAAAGTGAAAATTTCATCTAAATGCTATTAGACTTAAACAGGAGAGGTTTATGCAGTTTGCCCTATATATATATACACATATATATATCACCCCTACTTTTCTTTAATTGCTTTAGTTGGAATTTAGTGAATTAGTAGGTTGTTAATTTAGGTTTATGTGCTTATTTCTTCTTCTCTTCTTTGCAGCTGTTTACTTTCTTTTCGCTACAAAAATTATACACATGGCCTCAATTGTAAAGTTTAAATATTCTTAATTTATTAAATTTAATAATTATAATTGAAATTCTGTTTTAACGAATTATGTATAAAGGTATTTAAATCTTTTTGCTCATGATAAAATTGTAAATATACAAAAAATAATCAGTCAAAAATAGTCTATTTTAGTCAAGTATTTTAAGCCAAGAGTAAATAAATATTTTCTACCATCTTACTAAATTTAACCTATTAGCTTTTTGTTAGAGTAACTTCCATATGTGAAAATTTGAGGATCGTTAAAGTTAATTCTTGTAAAAATGGGATAAATTTAAAAAAATTAGAGACTAACACATTTTCATGTCCCACGCGCATTTTCCAGCCATCCAAACAGATCAGACAGAAGGACAGAAAAGCATTTAACACCTCATAAATAAACAAATAAATCATGCAAATTATTGAGAAAGAAAGTATATAAAACACAAGTTGGTTTCTATTTCGAAAAAAAAAAAAAAACACACACACACACAGACGCACACAAGTTGGTATCCTGGACCTCCTGGTCCCACGTGACAAAAAAAAAACCCTCAAAATGTTCCAATTTCAATTTGTTTTTATTATTTTATGTGGACATGCATGCATATATTGCCAACATAAATTTTCACACCAAATTGCTTAAATCAAAAGGAAAGCAAAAAAACCACATCCAACGACCAAAGTATATCATTTTGTTATATATATATATATATATATATATATATATATTTGAAATGATCATTTTGTTATATTTTACTTCAATTTTTTTTTTTTTTTTACAAAATCAAAGGCAAGTGACTTTCTCGTGAACCAAACAAGACAGTTCAAGAAATGGAAAGTGAAAAGTTGAAGAGATTATTGAAGTGCACGTACCTTCTTCATTAGGCAAAGTATGGGCATGAGAACCGAATTCCAAACAGCAGACCAAAATCAAGACCCCAAAAAGAATCCTCGTAAACAAAACACCAAAGTACCACCCCATATATATTTTTGAATCAACAACAATAATCACTACTCGAATTCGTCTTCCTTGCAATGAACTTGTAAACAAGGTGTTTCTCAGCTTAGCAGATAAAACGATAAGCCTTTTAGCTGCATAAACATGCAAAGAAGAAAGAGTTTCTTTGAAAGAGAGAGGACTGGTTCTGGTTGGCGAGGAGAAGCAGCGAGGGGCTACTAAACGACAAATAATCGAATTTATTTTGTTTTTTAATGTTGACTCAAAAAGGGTGTCATGTATTTGGTCAAGAACTGATAAAAATCGCAAATGTTTTGGAAAACAGTATTGGGGCAGGGTAATAAAGGTTTGCCTGTAGGGTTCAGGAATCCGAGGATGAGAAAATGAATATAAGGTGGTATGTCCACCTAGTGACCATAACTGGTTTTGTTTTATTTATAAAAAAGCTATAATAATTATATATATATATTAAAAAAAAAAAAATTAGTTTTGTTTTAAAGTAAAAATTTCATACAATAGCATACAAAAACACAAATTTTTGAGTTATTTAAAATGTAAAATTAGTAGTATCTTTAGCACATTATCATTATTCTGTTCACGAATCATGATTCACAAATAAAGAATATAAATTATTTTTTTCTCTAATTCTTAAATTATTGTCATTGTTTTGGAAATATAGTTTGCAAAGCACCAATTATGCCAACAGGGGGTGTCGACGTATGAATCTGGTCGACCAAAGTTCTTGATCTAATACCTACAATAAAAGAGAAAACAGAGACAAAACAAGAGAATGAAAGAAGAGGAAGAACAGCTAAAAATGATTTTTACGTAATTCGGCCAAAAGATTTGTCTACGTCCACGACTGCTCCTATGATAATTTTTGAAGAGTAACAATATGCTATTAAATATTGTGTGTGCTTACAATGAATTTCAACTCCTATTCATAACATGAGACGTTACAGTTGAGTAAAAATAAAACATGAAAGAATATCACATTAAATATAATTCCAAAACCGACGTCTATTCATTAAGAGATATACTCCGTCAAATAAGGAATCTAATTTTATCTTAATTCTAACAATTGACTCATTCTTAATTTAAGTTATTGTCTTTCTGGAAATATTCTTTTAACGTGCGCTTCAAGCTACAGGCTAAGCCTTGCTAGGACGACCTCGAGTTGAGCATGAGGCGAGCTGAATTATGGCTGATCTGCGACCTACGTACTGTAGTAGCGAGCTGATCACTTTAACGAGCTAGACATTGACAAACTAGACTTCTGTATGTTGGGCCAATCCCTTGGATTAATCTGTTGGGTTTTTATCTTTCGAGTCTATCCATTGGATCAACTTGTTGGGCTTTTACTAGCCCATTTATGCAGTCCGAAATATATCCATAACATCAGCCCTCCAACTTTCAATGCATTCTGCAGACTGGGAGCTCAAGGCCGCTGGTAAAAACTGATGTATCACGTCCCGTCGTCCTACGCCTTTTCGCATTCCATTCCATCATTTTGAGACGTGGCGACTCTTTGAGTGACTACACCACTAGCATGTCTTGTGTCATGCGCATTTAATGCACATATCTCTTAACTGACAGTGCATGATGACAAAAACCACAACTTATATTGCACTGTTAGATTTAAGGTAGTTAGGTTGCCATCAGATCGAACGGCTAAGGTTAGAATCCCGCGTCTTTATATAAGTGAAGCCTTTTTGTTTTCTCCCTTACTCTGTCATTTTCAAAACCAGACGCTGAGTCTTCATCCTCTCCTTCCGTCTTGCTTCCTTGCACCAGTTCTCCTAGGATTCAACATCTTCAACAATCGGAATCCTTCATTCTTAAGCGAGAATTTACAGTAAGTTTTACGACTAGCTCTTGGTTTTTTTGTTTTTTTTTTTTTTTTTACGCATATTATGCTTTTTCTAAATCTGGAACTTGCTTAAATGCTTTGTGTTCTTGATTTTGAATGCTTTGTTATTGATTGCGACTTTTCGTTTCCTATTGATTTAATCTTGTTGCTTGATTATTTGCGACCTGTTTACTGTTTGTGACTTTTATACATGCGAGCTGTAAGATAAGATACCTGTAGGCTATTAGCTTATAAGTCGTTAGCTCATAGGTCGAGCCCCTCATAGCTTTAACGATCTGTATGGCGTTTGTGACCTGTAGACTAGGGAGTCCTTTGTTATGGGACTTAGACATTTAGGCATAGTCTACTTATAGTAACCTAACTACTCCCTTTTATATGTAGATGTCTTTAGGTTGCAGACGCCAGTCACACAGAGTAAGGGACAATGACTCGTCCAGCTTATAGGAGCTCACTTCAAGGGCAGCTCGCACTGTAGAAGAAATAACCTGTATGAGCAGTGAGGTCACTGAGGGGTTCATAGCTCAAGTTAACCCCTCAGTAATTCACCAGCGCATTATGGAACAATAGGCCTGCGAAGTGTTTATCCACAACACTTCGAAGATACCATATGATAAGCTGGGGAGAATAGCTTTAAAATTTCATCTTCATAGGAGTTGTCGTATTATGTCACCTAGTCCTAATGACCATGCAGCTTATCCACCCAACGGGTTTGTTGTTGTTAGTACTCACCACCTTAGGCACGGGTTTAGATTTCCAATCTCTATCTACCTTATTAACCTCTTGAATAAGCTACAACTTAGTCATTTTCAACTTACCCCCAATTCCTATTCTCAGCTCACATCTTTAGCTTTAGTCTTCGTCAGAAATGGCCTTCCACCTTCGAACCTCAGAATTCTCTACCATCTCTATAGTATCAAAAGCATAAGTGGCATGATAGATGGAATGTGAGATGATATATACTATCTCACTGCTCGAAAATAGAATTTCAAGGATCTCCTACGCAGAGCAGTGCAAAGGGCAAATGTAATGTAGGAGATTATAAATTGAGCTGGTTTTACATTTCTTGCTCTTCATTTAGAGAGCTTCGTAATTTCTCTTTCATCTTCAATCCAAGTAGTTAGATAGACTAGACCTGTTGCGAGTTGCAATAGCTTTTTTTTTTTTTTTTTTTAACTCTTCTTTTTATCTCGCAGACTTAACAGGAGATAGGGCAACCCTTACTGATGAAGAGGTCGAGATTCTCAGGGCACTTGCGGACTCAGATAAGGCGATAATTAGTAATGAATTTGACGACGAACTCCTCGGGATCTACCAGTTAGTCCTTTTTCTTAATAGTTAACTTCTGGACAATAAGAGGAACATTGGAAGTCAGGGTGAACATAAGCTTGTCTTTGTATTCAAAGCTACTGGTGAAGTAGAGGTCGCTTTGGTCAACCAACAGACTCTAGCTCTTATCCCTCAATAGGCTCTAGAGATGGTGAAGCTCGCCCTAAATAAGGCTTTTTAAAAACGTCCTGTCCAGTCAGTGATCTTTCCAACTGCTGCTTTTGTGAAGGCGACATCCTTTACACCAGCTTCAAAACCTCCTCAAGTCCAAATCCCCACCTCTCAGCCAAAGGTGGTTGAAATCCAACAAGAGCAGATGAGAGCTCCTGCTTATAAGGCTCAAGCTACTCCAAGCAAGGGAGTAAAGAGCAAATCAGTGTCCAATCCTCCTCCAACCAAGCGACGACAAATGGATAAGGGAAAGTAACCCAAAGTCATAGAGAGAATGGTTGAGTCACAAGCCAGAACCTAACTTGAAGACAAGCCAGGAGGAAAATATTTGAACTCCCTCATTCATAACTTGCCTGAGATCCTGTTGACCCATGCTAAGCACTTGAACAATGAGAACTTATAGGGTGATGATTTGTCTAGTTATATAGCTCGTCACGAGCTGCTGGTTACTTATATTACTTTTACCTCTCTTGCTTTCTTACTTCCTTGATTTAAATCGTTAATTTTTTGTATTTTAGGCTACAATGGGGGCGATGAAGCAGATGCAAGATTTTCTAGCTTTCAAGGACAAGAAAAGGAAACTGAAGAATGAACTGAAGAAGACGAAAGACGAGCTCTCATTTATGATCACGAAGGCTAAAAAAACCAAGAGATCAGAGCAAGCCCTTCAAGCCATGTTGACAACTGTTGAGACAGCTAGAAAAGAGGCTAAGATCGCTCTGGCTCGTGAGGAAGGCACCCATGCAGCTGTCAGGTCACACTTCACTATCTAGCTCCTTCAGAGTGAAAATGAATTGAATAAGGCAAGGAACGACCTGGAGAAGACAAGAAGCGACTTGAAAAAGGCCGAGCAGCGAGCTAAAGTTATTAAGAATGAGGTCGCTCTTGTTAAGGAGAAAATCGAATTACAGGTTGCCAAAGCTAGAGAGAAGGCAGAGTCAGAAACCTCCAATAATTTCCTCTACACTCTGTAGGGAGTTCATCCTGAACTGGACTTTTCATTCTTTGGAAAATAAGCTGTCACGAAGGTGGAAAGGTATAAGATGGAAGCGGCCTTACTTTTAGCTGTTCCAAATGCAGCTCCTTAAGATGTAGAGATATCTACTACGATCTCTCAAGACGAGACAAATCAGCTCGCAGAGCTTGTAGATACAACCTCTAATGATGTAGCTCCTGAGGACTTGGCCCCCTAAGACCAGGGCATTGAGTAACTTGTCATATTGAACATTCTGTTTTGGATTTTTTATGACTGTTTTGTATTCACTTCGCTTTGCGAGATCATTTGTACTGGATATTTTTAATTTTTTTGTAATGAAATTTATTTTGAATTTGTTTGTTTTATTTCAATATTGTCTTGTGCTTTGGTTATATCAACTTTTTTCAAGTCTTTGAATTTCCTATGGACTGAAAAGTCTAAGTAATCAATGTGTAAATCAATATATAATTCAAAGGTAATAAAACCTGATGAAAGCTTGAGAGGTCGTTGACCATGATGAGCCTTAGCTTTAGATTATAACTTAATTCAAAAACTTAAGCCAGCAGAACATAATAATGTTATTGCAAGCTATATAGTGGGTCGAAACTTCGACTACCATAGCAAAATATTGGCGAGCTATGTAGTGGGTCGAAATCTTGCCTACCGTAGCGGTGTATTGGCGAGCTATGCAGGGGGTCGTAACCTCGTCTGCCATAGTGATGTGTTTGGCGAGCTATGTAGGAGGTCTTAACCTCATTTGCCATAATGATGTGTTGATGAGCTATGCAGGGGATTGTAACCTTGCCTGTTATAGCAATGTTTTTTTGAGCTATGTAGGGGATCATAACTTCGCCTACCGTAACATAATAGTGAGCTAGTAAGTCGAAACTTGTTAGTATGATAGCGAGCTAGTAAGTCGGAATCTGTTAGCATGATAGCGAGCTAGTAGGTCGAAACTTATTAGCATGATAGTGAGCTAGTAGGTCAAAACCTCATTATTGTTGTGCTGGCTAAGGTTGTTGTTAAGGTCGTGGGTTCGCTGGTCGTACCAAATAGTCTCTTAAGTGACCTCTCTTAATTAGATCCTTAATAGCATCCTTTAATGTCCGACATTCAGAATTATTGTGTCCGACCTCATTGTGATAGGTACAAAACTTGTTCCTATCTCTGTGATTAACAAGAGACGTCATAAGATTGAGCTTCCTAAAATCCTCTCTATTCCTCTCTATTGTAAATATCTTGTCTTCTATATCTAACAAGACGTTGTAGCTATCATGACGATCTTGACGCTGAGGCCACTCATTTCTAAGCTCATTCTTAGCATTTTTCGTGACCTGATTGTTTGAACCTTTGTTCTGATCTTCACTTCCATTTTCACCATTTTTTCTTCTCTTTAGTCTATTTAAACTGCCCGTTTCACCCTTCAGGTTAGAATGCTTAGGGTTGAAGGTCTCTTTCCATCTGATCTCTTTGGCAGCTCACTCGTAGAACTCTCTTAAGTCCCTCACTAGGGATTTGTAGATACCCTCGTATAACTTCTCATCCTTACGAAGCTAGCTAAGATCGCAATTAAGACACTTTCATTTGATGGGTTTTTCACATTGGTAACTTCACGTCTGAACCTCATAATATAATCCTTCAGCAATTCATTGTGTCATTAGAAGATCATGGCAAAGTGACATGATGGTGCGAGCTACCTTCTTAGAGCTTTGTATTGGTTGATGTATTTTCGTTAGCATTTTTCCTAACTTTTTATGCTGCAAGCTGGAAGACATTTGAACCAAATCCGTATAACGTTCCCTAAGGTGGCTGGAAAGATACGACACTTAACCAACTGATTATCCGTTTGGAGATCCATTAGACGTTGAATGCATATAGGTGATCGTAAGGGTCGCTATCTTCATTGTATTGGGAAATATTGGGGACTTTGAATCTAAGAGGGAGATGTTATGTCTTGATTTCCCTGGTGAGGAGGGTTCTCTCTCCATATTGATCGCGTTGATTTGAAGTACCAGGGTGTGCCTCAAGTTGTTAAACCATTTGAAGGAGCTCCATATCCTTAGGTAATAAGGCCCATGCCTTCACTTGATCTTGTGACCTAAAGAGCGACGTTCTAGGTCGTATCCTTAACTAACTCTTCGTGAATTGCCAACTCGGTGCGACTCCCTATGTCATTGATTGTCTTCTTTATACTCTTCTTAAGCCCGATGACCTTCAATCCTCAAGTGTAAGTTGGAGGAATGAGTTGAGTTGGTAGGTCGCGACAACTCTCTAAGTGGTCTTTCAAAAGCTGGTACTTCCTCTCGCTATTGTTGGTAAATTTCTGTAGGAGTAGTAACCTCAGATCCGAGCAAATTCTGAGCTTGGGCTTGTGCCAACACCCTAACTGCATCGACAAGTTGTTGCATTGTATCTTCAAATGCCTTCTGCCACTGGTGCTATACCTATAGCCCCTTTATTGTGGGGATGATCGATGTTGACTGATAAGGGGTTAGTTTAGGCACACCTATAGCAACCCTTATTGCAAGGACATAAGGTGTGTCTGCCATAAGTATGACTGCATCCTCCACTGGTTGAAAATCACGTTGTTGCTGATCCATCTGCCCTTCTAGTTGGTCAGTTGTAACATCAAAACTTCTTGTGGTTCTTCTTCTTGCCATGATAGTTGAAAACTCAAAAAATTATAGTTTAAGTCATTCCTCTAGTGCTAAAATGTCGACGTACAAATCTAGTTGACTAAAATTCTTGACCCAATATTTGCAATTTAAGAGAAAACAAAGACAAAAACAAGAGAAGGAAAGAATAGGAAGAACAGCTACAAAGGATTTTTACATGGTTCGGCCAAAAGAGATGTCTACGTTCATGACTACTCTTCTGATAATTTTTGCAAAGTGACGGTATATTATTAAATATTATGTGTGTTTATAATGAATTTCAACCCCTATTTATAGCATAAAGTGTTACAGTTTGAGTACAAATAAAACAAGAAAGAATATCACATTAAATATAATTTCAAAACCGACGTTTATCAATTAAGAGATATATTCTGCCAAATCAGGAATATGATTTTATTTTTAATTCTGGTAGTTGACTCTTTCTCAATTTAAGCTGTTGTCGTTTTGCAAAGATTCCCTTAACGTGCGCTTCAAGTTATAGGGTTAAGTCTCGCTAAGACGGCCTCAAGCTGAGCATGAGACGAGCTGAATCATGGCTGACCTACGACTAGCATACTGCAATAGCGAGCTAATCATTTCAAGGAGCTAGACATTGATGAACTGAGCTTCTGCATACTGGGTCAGTCCCTTGGATCAATTTATTGGGCTTTTATCTTTCGAGTCTATCAATTTGATCAACTTGTTGAACTTTTACCAACTCATTTATACAGCTTAAAATATTCCCATAACAGGAGGTGAGGGAAGGATTAATAATCTTGTGATATCTATGTGTTACTCTTAAAATATTTTTCCTATTACCTCACTCATTATCTATAATTAATTAATAGTTTTTTAATTGTTAGAAATGATATATATATATTGTTGACGTCCGGAAACGGTCAACGAGAGATTCTGGGGCCCAGACGGCGGACTTGGTAATTAATGGATGATTGTACTGATTGAAGGGTAGGAAATGGTTAATTAATGAAGTTATAGGTTGGTGGTGATTAATTCGGATGAAGGAATGTCGGACTTGGTGGTTGGTTAGATTTAATGAGGTAATCAGTAAGAAGTTAAGGACAAAGGGGAGAGTGAAAGAGAGAAGAGACACAAGAATTTTTACGTGGTTCGGTGACTGCACCTACATCCACGACCACCCTGAAGTAATTCCGGCAGAGTGACAGTTCTTTCATATGTTAAGTCTCTTGTACAGTAAAAATGTCTCCCCTCTTTATAGAGGAAGGGAGCTCACAATAAAAAATACAAAAGAAAGTTATACAAGTTATTGGCAACGGCTAATTCCAACTAATCCTGACATTGCCATGCTGCATTAATTGTAAAGGTAATCATGATTTTCATTCTGCATACGTCTGCATTAATTACATCTGAAGAGGTCTTCACTTCATTAAATGCTTCTGGGTAATTGTGCAAACAGTTTCCGACGGGAAATCATGAGAGTTGGTAATTCTGACAGCTTGCTGCACACGATTTCTCCCGGGTAGACTTTCTGGTCAGCCAGATGTATGCTGGAGAGGAGGTGAGGTGGTCTGGAGTTCCTAGCGAGCTCGCGACCTGCGCGACCTCGGGAGCTCCGCGAGCTAAAGTCACGGGCAGGGAGCATTCTGAGAGCTGTTGCGAGCTCGCGACCTGGGTGGCTTCACGGGTTGAGCTTGCAATGGCTGGTTCCATCTTCGGGCCTTTAGGGCCCTTGCTTCTGTTTGAAATAAAATAGGCCTTTTGGGCCCATTTGAGCCGAACCAGAAAATGGGTATAACATCAAGCCCCCCAGCTCTCTGTGCACTTTGCGGACTAGGAGCTGATCCAAATACGTGTTTGGCGCCCATTTTTAAATCTTCTGGTACCGTTTCAATCCCCATACTGTAACTGCTGACACGCGATGCCCATTCAGGCGTTGGAGCCGAAAAAAGTGTCTCGGGACCGTACGCATTAAATGTGCACGTCTTGTAACTGACAGACGTGATGGCTTGTGACCGAGATCGGTGCCTAGCCGTTGGATTTTTGACGGTTATGCCTTTACGCTGGATCGAACGGCTGGGGATGGACGTCCTGGCCTATATAATCCATAGGTCTCCTCGTATTTTTTCTTTTTGCTTCCCTGACACAACTCTAGCACCCACCTTTCCACCATTTCTTCTTCTCTGCTTCTTCTGGTTCGTTATCCGCAGTTAGACAACCACTTTGGACTTCGCCGCTACAGGAATCAGCCACCATACTCAGCAAGTCGTACACAGTTCGAGCAAGGTAGTTCTTTCCTTGTTTTGCTTTTTGTTTTATGATATGATCTGTTTCTGGTTTGGGTCGTTATTTTCTGTTTATGTATCACACCTGTTGGTCCTTGTAAGCCTGTTTGGCCCTTAGGGATTTGTTGTGTTGGTTGCTTGAATACCTGTGTACGCTAGGGGCGACCTGGCTATTAACCCAGGTATCCTGTCTCTTGGCCGTGTACTGTTGCTTAGGACTTTCGATGTAAGTGTCCCCCTTACTGTCTGGTAGGGTACCTGCTAGCTCCTTTGCTTCAGCCCATTTGGTGAAGTAGTCCACAGCGACCACAACATGCCTGCAACTTCCTCGAGCTGTGGGCAGGGGTCCGATGAGGTCCATCCCCCAAATTGCGAAAGGCCATGGACTCACCATCTGCTGGAGGTAAGTTGGTGGAGCTCGCGGGATCTTGGCAAATCTCTGGCACTTGTCACACTTCTTCACCAGATCTAAGGCATCCTGCTTCATAGTCGACCAGTAGAACCCCTGTCTGAGGGCCTTCTGGGCCAAGGACAATGCTCCCACGTGGTTCCCACAATGACCTGCATGAATATCACTCAGCACCACCTTGCAGTCCTCATCATCTATACATCACAGCAGCGGGGTCGAGAACCCCTTCTTGTATAATTTGTCATCATAAATACAGTATCGGGCTGCTCTAGCTCGTATACGACGAGCTTCCAGCTTGTCCTCCGGCAGCTTCCCTTCCTGCAAGTAATTCACTAACGAGTTCATCCAGGAGTTGGGCCGCACCTGTACGATCATCATTGCATCTTCGTTGTCAATGCTCGGAGCTGGCAGGAATTCCACAGGGAAAGACTCAAGCAAATCTGCATCTTGGGAGGTCGCTAAGCGAGCCAGGGCGTCCGCATTACAGTTCTGTGCCCTGGGGATCTAGTTCACTTCAAACCCCTTGAAAGCCCCCAGTAACTCCTTCACCTTCTGGAAGTATTTTGACATCCTCCTTCCCTTGGTCTGGTATTCTCCCCTGACATGGCAAACAATAAGTTGAGAATCGCTGAAGACCTTTACCTGCTCGGCTCGCACCTCCTTTGCCAGGCGAAGTCCGGCGAGCAACGCCTCATACTCGGCCTCATTATTGGTAGCTCGGAATCCAAACCTTAGGGCACTCAGGATCTTGTGACCTTCCGGACTGATCAACATTACTCCAGCTCCTGAGTTTTGCTCGTTTGAGGATCCATCCATATACAGCTCCCAAGTTTGATCTCCGGCTAGTTCCTCCTGCTCCGGTACTGGCCCTGTGAATTCCACAATAAAGTCTGCAAGTGTCTGGGCCTTGAACGCCGTTCTAGGTCTGAACTCTATGTCGAACTGAGCGAGCTCGATAGCCCACTTGAGGAGTCTGCCAGAAGTATCTGCTTTCTGAAGGACTTGCCTGAGAGGGTACTGCGTGAGGACCTCAATTTGATGAGCTTGGAAGTAGGGACGTAGCTTCCTGGAGGCAGTTACCAGGCAGTACGTGAGCTTCTCCATTTGTGAGTATCTGGTCTCCGCATCAACCAGCCTTTTACTTATGTAATACACAGGCAGCTGCATCTTATCCTCTTCTCTTACCAAGGCCGCGCTTAGGGCGTGCTCAGAGACTCCCAAGTACAAAAATAGCTTCTCCCCATCCTTTGGCTTGGACAGGAGAGGAGCTTGGCCCATATATTCCTTCAGCTTCTGAAATGCCTCTTCACAATGCTCATTCCATTCAAAATTCTTAGCTTTCTTTATGGATTCAAAGAATGGCACGCACTTGTCAATAGCTTTTGAGATGAACCGGCTGAGAGCCGCGACCTGGCCAGTAAGACTCTGCACGTCCTTGATTTTGGAGGGGGACCTCATTTCCACGAGCGCCCTGATCTTCTCTGGATTGGCCTCTATCCCTCTGTTGTTCACCATAAATCCCAGGAATTTTCCAGATGCTACCCCAAAGGCACACTTCAGCGGGTTTAACTTCATCCGGTAATTTCTGAGGACTTTGAATGTCTCACCCAGGTCGTGAACATGATCTGCTGCTTTCTGGGACTTCACCAGCATGTCATCTACGTATACTTCCATGGTTTTCTCAATCTGGTCCTGGAACATGGCATTAACCAGTCGCTGGTAGGTGGCTCCTGCGTTCTTGAGTCCGAATGGCATCACCTTGTAACAGTACAACCCCCTATCCGTAACAAAAGAGGTGTGTTCTTCATCCGGCGGGCTCATTGGGATCTAGTTGTACCCCGAGTAGGCATCCATGAAACTCAGGAGTTGGTGCCCGGCTGTTGCGTCTACCAGCTGGTCAATCCTTGGCAGCGGGAAGCTGTCTTTCGGGCAAGCCTTGTTCAGGTCAGTGAAGTCAATACAGGTCCTCCACTTCCCATTCTTCTTCTTCACGAGAACTGGATTGGTGACCGAAACAGGATAACGAGCTTCCCTAATGAACCCGTTAGCTAGCAACTTCTCAACCTCCTCCTTCAGAGCCGCATAGCGTTCTGGTGTCATCGGCCTCCTCTTCTGACGGACTGGCCTGTGCTGGGGATCTATATTCAGTCTATGGCATATAACATCAGGATCTATCCCCACCATATCTTCATGGTTCCAGGCGAAGACATCAAGGTTTCTCTTCAGGAATTCTACGAGCTCAGTCTTCACTTCTGGTAGTAGATCTCTTCCTATCTTCACATATCTCTCTGAGTCCATTTCACTGACTCGCACATCCTCTAGCTCCTCAATGGGTCCTGTGACCTTGTCTGCGTCCACCTCGCGAGGGTCGAGGTCGTCGCTTATCCCAGTTTCAGAGGCAACTCGCGGTTGGCCACCCGAGACCATATTTACTTTCTTTCCTCGAACTCCCATCTTCACTGCGCCTTCATAACATCTCCTGGCCAACTGTTGTTCACCCTTGACACAGCCTACTCCATTGGGGGTCGGGAACTTGACTGTCAGCGCTCTGGTTGAGGTGACCATGTCTAGCTCATTCATCGAAGGTCGCCCCAATACCATGTTGTATGCTGAAGGGCTATTGATAATCAGGAAGTCTACAAGAACCGTGGCTTGTCGTCCTGGTTCCCCGAGGGTAAGAGGTAACTTGATTTGACCTACCGGTATCACTGCATCTCCCGTGAATCCGTAGAGGGGTTCTGGCGAGGGTATTAACTGCTCAGTTCCTAAACCCATCTGGTCATAGCAGTCCTTATACATGACGTTGACTGAGCTGCCTATATCGATCATTATCCTCCGCACCTCGACATTACTGATCTGGGCCCTGATTACAATAGCATCGTTATGGGGCCAGCGTACTCCCCTCTCGTCCTCCTCTGTGAACACAATGCTGTCTGAGGACGCCTTTGCCCTTTTGGTGGGTCCCTCGACTCCTCCATATTCTGCCAGCAAGGTATGGTTGGCTTCCCGGATGTACCTCTGGTGCGACCTGTTAGATGTACCTGCCACATGAGGCCCACCATAAATGGTAAAGATCGTTCTAACAGCGGGCTCGCGCTCGGGCTCCTGAGCTCGCTGAGGTTGCTGCTGCTCGGGCTGCTGATCTTGCCCCTGAGGTCGTTGGTGTTGGGGTCGCCTGCTAGCGGGCTGTACTACATATTCTCCCAGGCGGCCTCGTCTTATGAGTTCTTCGATGGCATCCTTCAACCGCCAGCAGTCTGAGGTATTGTGCCCGTTCTCGTTATGGTAGGCACAGTATTTCTTCGGGTCCCGACGTCAGTTAGGGGGTCCAGTCGAGGGTGGCTTCTCGAAGTTCTCCCTGTTTCTTTCCGTGGCGAAGATCCTGTCCTGCCTGTCCGATAACACACTATAGCTGTCATACCGGTTCGGGCGTCGGGGCCTCTCCATCCTCGGCCCTGGCCTAGCTCGCTTTGCCACAACGTTGGCCGAAAGGTTCCTTAGCTCTCCTGACCTATCACTGCCATGATTCTTCCTCTTTTCACGATGGGAACCACTCGCTTCACCCCGCTGACCACTGGGTTTCTTAGCCCCGAAGGCTTCTTCCCATCTGACTTCTTTAGCAGCCCTTTCGTAGAACTCCCCTAGATCCTTCACAGGGGATTTGTATATGCTTTCGTACAGCTTCCCGTCTTTCCTGAGCCCTACAGAGATAGCTGTTAAAATACTCTCATCAGAGGGCGTTTCCATATTACTCACCTCCTCTTTGAATCGAGTAATATAATCCTTCAGGGATTCATTCTGTCTCTGGAAAATGGTAGGGAGGTGGCAGGCTGGCGCGAGCTGCTTCCTTAATGCCTTATATTGGTCCAGGAACTTCTTCTGACATTCTCTCCAGCTTCCGATGCTGCGGCCTAGAAGGCGGTTGAACCAAGCTCACGGAGCGTCCCCTAGAGTAGTTGGGAATACTCGGCATTTGACCAGCGGGTCGTCTGTCTGAAGATTCATCTGTACATTGAAAGCGTCCAGATGATCATAAGGGTCCGTCCTGCCGCCGTATGGAGGGATGTTGGGGAGCTTGAACTTCGCTGGTAAAGGCACTGTCTCGATCTCCCGAGTGAATGGTACCCGGCAATTTTGTCCCGCTCTTCCCTAGTCTGGCCTCCAGGTCGAGCTTCCAACTGTTGGACCCTTTGCAACAATTCTTCTACTACTGGGTCCTGGGTCAATGATCGCCGACTGGGGTTCCACCTACTGGTACTTTCCTACTCCCCAAAGTAACGGTTCTGTGACCTGCCCTCTTCACCGAGAGCTTCTGCGCGTCTGGCTGCCCTCTGCGGCTCGGGCTCATAACCTGCACAGTATCCGCGGACTCGCTCTGGCCCACGACTGCCCTCTTCGCGCCTGGCGCCCTCGATACTCACCCTCGCCCTTATCTTGTTCTGGCGAGGTGGGATCTCCCGCTCTTGGTTCTGCTCTCTGGCTCTCCTTGGGTGCAAGTTCGAGGAGCGGGCTGATCCTTCGGTCAGCGACCTTTCCCTTATGGCTACCCCCTCTGGAGTTGGTATTTCTTCTGAAGGTCGACGGCGAGCTCTGCCTGGAGGTGCTGCGTCTACCTGTCTTGGCACTACATGGGCTTGGACTTCCACCAACGCCCTCACTGTTGTTGTCAACTCCCTCACTGCATCCTCCAGAGCTTGCTGGCACTGCTGCCATTCCTGAGCGACCTCGTTTCCTGAAGGTGAGGTGCTTTGTTCTTCTTGGATTTCACGTCGCTCCTCTGCTACTCCAACACTTCTCGTTGCCTTGATCCTAGCCATGGTAGACAAGTACAAATGAAAATGAAGTAATAACTAACTGGAGATTACCAGGTCGCTGTTGGGCCCTCCTTCTAGTGCCAAAAGATGTTGACGTCCAGAAACGGTCAACCAGAGATTCTGGGGCCCAGACGGCGGACTTGGTAATTAATGGATGATTGTACTGATTGAAGGGTAGGAAATGGTTAATTAATGAAGTTATAGGTTGGTGGTGATTAATTCGGATGAAGGAATGTTGGACTTGATGGTTAGTTAGATTTAATGAGGTAATCAGTAAGAAGTTAAGGAGAAAGGGGAGAGTGAAAGAGAGAAGAGACACAAGGATTTTTACGTGGTTCGGTGACTGCACCTACATCCACGGCCACCCTGGAGTAATTCCGGCAGAGTGACAGTTCTTTCATATGTTAAGCCTCTTGTACAGTAAAAATGTCTCCCCTCTTTATAGAGGAAGGGAGCTCACAATAAAAAATACAAAAGAAAGTTATACAAGTTATTGGCAACGGCTAATTCCAACTAATCCTGACATTGCCATGCTGCATTAATTGTAAAGGTAATCATGATTTTCTTTCTGCATACGTATGTATTAATTACATCTGAAGAGGTCTTCACTTTATTAAATGCTTCTGGGTAATTGTGCAGGCAGTTTCCGGCGGGAAATCATGAGAGTTGGTAATTCTGACAGCTTGCTGTACACGATTTCTCCCGGGTAGACTTTCTGGTCAGCCAGATGTATGCTGGAGAGGAGGTGAGGTGGTCTGGAGTTCCTAGCGAGCTCGCGACCTGCGCGACCTCGCGAGCTCCGCGAGCTAAAGTCACGGGCAGGGAGCATTCTAAGAGCTGTTGCGAGCTCGCGACCTGGGTGGTTTCACGGGTTGAGCTTGCAATGGCTGGTTCCATCTTCGAGCCTTTAGGGCCCTTGCTTCTGTTTGAAATAAAATAGGCCTTTTGGGCCCATTTGAGCCGAACCAGAAAATGGGTATAACATATATGTATGAATGTATCTATTTATGTGCGTGTGAGAGAAAGTGTATTATTAATTAATTAATTATAATTTGTCCATTGAATAAAAAAGTTAGGGAGAACTTCATTTTAGTCCTGAGGTTTTGAAAAATATCAATTTTATAATGCTCTTTTGAAAACAATTATTTTAATCTCTAATTTTTTTTTAAACTCTTCAAAAAAGCTCAAACAATCAATCAATTGATGGTAAATATTAACAGAATGTATAGAAAAATATTTTTACCTTTGATGGTTGTTAGTAACACTTAAATTATCGAATTTTTCTTATAAAATAATTAATTTATAAGTTAAATTTATTAAATATCTCTGAATTTAAGTTGTGTTGAACGTCAATTGGATAACGTTTTAAACTTTTTTAAAGAGTTATGGAAAAGTTAGACATAAAAAAAATTATTTCTAGAAGAGTTTTAAAAACTTGATATTTTTAAAAATCTCAAATATTAAAATAAAGTTTTTCCAAAAAAAAAAATTATCAGTACGACACCAGTAGGGAAAGACTTTTGCTACCTTAGCACAAGCAAAACTTATTTATTTCATGTTGGTAATCTACTTTTAATCGGAAATTATTGTTTTAATATCACTATATCAAGAGTGTAATGCTATATAGTAATTAGAACATTTAAGTTTTTTTAACTATCCGGAACTCACCTGGATTTCAATATATATATTTTACACAATAAACTTTAACAAAATAGCTTTGTAAGGCATACTAATAAATTAAATGGTTGTGGATTCCACTTTTACTTCCATGAGTTCAAGTCCTGCAATATTAGTATCATATTAAATATTGATATAATATTTAATTTAAATACGTCTACAATCTTTCACCGTCAGCTTTAGATTTCAAATATAACATATAAAATAAAGTAAATTAGCTTTCGGTTCTCATGTGAGATCTTAGAAGTTAATACTACGTACGGATATCTCCAAAAGAAACTACGTACGGATGTAAACAGTAGCAATTAAAAAGTCAGGCAAAAAGGATTACGCGATGTCACTGAAATGGAGATGGCTCCGGTCTCTGATTTTCCACGACGGAATATCACGTGTGCGGGCCACTGCTGCTTGCTGTATTATTGTTTAACTAATGGTCAATTTGTCTCTGTCAACTGGAGTTTCGATGAAATATCCAATGTTGCCTTTGGTTGGCGCCAGCAATACCCGTACCTCCCTTCGTGTGAGACGTTTCCACGGCCCTTTCATAACATCCAAATTATATATAATATATACTATTTATGTTGATTAATCTCACATCTTCTTGTTAGTTTTTTTTTTTTTCTCTGTATGATTGATTTCCTTTTAATTAAGAGTAATTTTTTGAATTATATCACTAATATTTTATTTTAATTGATTTTGATAGCCTTTTAAATTCGTTTTCGTCCTTGTATTGAAAACAAAAAATCTTATATTTGATGCTTATACCTACTTTTTAATTAAACTAGTGCTTGATTAGACTGTTACTTTAATTAATGGCTTCTTATTTGGTTAAAGGGTTGTTAAGGAAATCTTTTTCTCTCTCTCTCTCTAATGATCAAATAAATGCATCTCCATCTCACAGTGCATTCCCTTTCCCCAGCGGGCAATTAAAGTTAGCTGAAAATGAAGTAGAGTATTCTGCTTTTTCTAGTGATTGAATGAAACCCTATATCTTTTGAATAAATAAAGAAATGCTTTTGACAACTCGTCATTCGCGTTTGTTTTATTTTGATTAAGAATTGTGGTTGGGTAAGGAATTGAAAGGCCTAGAAGTTCAATGAGTGTTATCATTATTGGGACCCACGTTAACATGCCACTTCAGCATAAAAAAATCTTGAAGCCCATCACTCCAAGTAGCGAGCAACGAAGCAACAAACAGCAAGCAACGAGTAGCTCGAATGTGAACTGGTTCGTGCCTTTTAAAGGCAGCATTCCTTATCATAAGAGGATCCTAACAGTTAGAAGAATTCAACATCAAGTGAAAAATTACTTCACAAGAAATTTTTTAAAAGCGTAATTCAACTCAAGCACTTTCTATTCAATGCAATTTGCTGTAAAATAGAAAAGAAATTCTTAACCTTACTATGATGAAAAATTCTATGTGTACGAGGAACCCTAATAAGAAGTGTAATTTTTTTAATATTTATGACATGATAATTTTTTTTATAAAAGGCAATCTATTATAGTATTGGAGATGCTCTTAATATGAGCGATTGAATTTTTTTTTTATTATCCTAAGAGATCAATTATTTAAATCTCATACATATCCTAAAATATAATATATGAGTAATTTTCTATTAATTTAATCCTCCTCTCTAAAAAGAAAAAAAATTACAAAAAAAATTAGGAATAAAAATCATATTTATGAGTGATAATATCGGCACTCTTTACAAAAATATATACTCTTTAAAAAGACATTTCAATTGTAGAAAACAAAAACTTATTTAAAAAAACTAGTTATTTGAAAATATGAACTAATGCAAAAACTTTTATGTCTAAAATAAGAATTAAATTGCTTCTTTTTCAAAAAAGATAATAATAGTAATAATTAAACTATTCTAATATCATCGTATGACCTTTCTTATGATATCACATGGAAATAAAATTAGATAAAATAAAAGAATAAAGGCTAAGTAAGTAACAATAAACTTTTCTAAAATAATATATTTATTTCAACTAAACTATTCTAAAAATATTTTTGAATAAATCTGAATTTTAAAATACCATCTTTGTCCATCTCAAATCCATCTCATCTTTGTAAACTAACATTCGAATAAATCTTCTCTATATCTCTTACCAATGCCAACATGAAATTAATCTGAAACCGGTTCTATGAAATTAGAAAGGTCATTAACAATTATATTTTCACTATAAATAGAATACATTAATCTATAAATATACTAAATTATTTTCATTCACAAAATATCTTACTAACTAGATATATCTTACAAAATTTTAAACCAATAATAAAAGAAAAATGGGTTAAAATTTAGACTCTTGAATCATGGAATTGTTATATGGAATCATGAGTTGTTTCAAAGAAACATCCTAATACCAAATCGAGGAATCCTATAAACCAAAATTCAATTAAGGCCAATATGATACAATATGAGCAAAATTCAGAATCACACTCTTTACATTGGAATTCAAATTAGGTAAGAATATTTCATAGTGCAAAATTTCTTACCCTATTCTAGAAACTTTTGTCACACGGATAAGAATCCAATTTGAATGAAAAGAATTTCAAATCATGTATTACTCTCAAATATAATTCCATAGACCATCATAACCAATCACCTTATAGATCCTTGTCAATAAGCATGCTTGATGCTTGATGAAGAAGGTTCTCGAGTCTCATCAGTTATTTGAAAAGAAACTAAGGAATCTCCCCAGGGTCCATCCATTGAGCTATTTGTCTGCGAATGGCTTTCTTGAGAGCATGTTGTGACTTGGGTTTGGCTGTCATGTGATAGTATTTCAAAGGCTTTGAACCTTGCATCCTGGTCTAAACTGTAGTTAATAATTGGTGCTTGGATCAGAACTTTGCCTTCGAGCATGCTAACTACAGAAGACATTAATGGTCTGAGAGTGGGAGATGGATTAGTGCATAAGAGAGCTACATTAAGCATCCTCAATGCCTCTTCTTTGGAGAACGTCGAACCAAGACTTGGATCCACAAGTTCTAGAAGGTTTCCTTGTTCTTGCAGTACATATGCTTGCAATAATGTGCATAAAAAGAAACAAATGTTACTAGTAATCTCGAAGATAGAATTATAAATGTTAGTGTAATGTCTACTTAGAGACTTGTAAACACTACTCGTTTTATCCAATTTAAATGGAGCTTTAATTTCTTCACGCAATCCAACTTTACCAAGCTAAAAAAATTATTTCGGCTTTGTTGTATTAGTCAAAACACAGTCTTGGATTTAATTCCACTATAAAAGCTAGCTCATGAGTTATAAACCAATGCAAATTTACTTCTTCAATCAACGTGGAACTATCAAACACCCTCTCTCACACATAGCGTGCACTTGGCAGCACACACACCCATGCAATTAAGTTTGAGCTTAACCCAAGCTTTGTTGCCATATCAGTTTAAGCTCAACCTAAACTCTGATATCATGTTAGAAAAAGGTCTCGAGCCTAACTCCACAACAAAAGCTAATTCATTAGTGGAGGTTTAACCTCATCTTATAAATTAATACAAATTCACTTCTTAACATCCTCCCTCACACGTAGTGTACTCACTTAGTAGCATCAGCATTCATGCAACTAAGCTTGGGCTATGCAAATTAAATAGAGCTCAACCCAACCACGCTCTAATACTATGCCAAAAAAAAGTCTTTGACCTAACTCCACCATAAAAGCTAGCTTATGAATAAAGATTTATCTTCACCTTATAAACTAATACAAATTCATTTATTTAATCCTCCTTTGGCCTATATATGAAAGTGCAAAATAGTAATAAACTAAAAAATATATATGAAAGTGCAAAATGCATTTAATTCAGTTACCCAATCACGAAGATAAACAAACTCCTCCTTTGGCCTATAATTAGTGTTGCTCTTCCCACTAACTATCTCCAATGCAACAACTCTAAAACTATACACATCTGCCTTGTCAGTTAAGTAACCTCTCATTGCATATTCGGGAGTCATATAGCCTTTGGAATGAACATATATATCAACACATAAACTAAAGACCATACCACCAGCGAATAAAGATTCAGAAGAATATCTTAGAACCTTTCACTAAATAAGAGAGAGAGAGAGCTCACATTGCTCTAGCTATTTTTATGCTGATATGGGTGTTCTCTTCTTCATCAAGCTTAGCTAAACCAAAGTCAGATATTTTAGCATTTAGATCCTTGTCAAGCAGTACATTGGTTGCCTTAATATCTCTATGAACTATTTTCTATCTCGATTCCTCATGAAGATAAGCTAATCCCCATGCTATCTCTATGCATATCTTCTTTCTTATTTTCAAGTTAAGCTTTTGTTCTTCTTTACCTAAAATAAGAAAATAAGGGGTAGACAAAGTCTAGTCATAGTTCATTCTATATATTCAGAGAAATGACATATTAGGTGTTAGTGACACAATACCGAAGAGTGCGTGAGCAAGACTGTTGTTTTCCAAGTATTCATATACAAGCGGTAATTGGTTTCCTTCAATACAGCAGCCATAATGCTTCACAAGATTTGGGTGCTGTAAGGCTGATATCATTCCCATCTCGTTCACAAATTCACGGTACCCTTGCTTAGATTTTGAGGAGAGCTGCTTGACAGCAATTACTAGCCCATCTGACAGTGTACCCTGGAGTCAAGCAGATAAGCATTTCAGAATACAGTAAAGAGAATATTCTTTTTCCCATTAGCCACTGTTTTCCAATGTGTGCATAGACTAGAAAACCATAATTACCTTATAAACAGGCCCAAACCCTCATTCTCCAATCTTGTTTGCAGGGTCAAAATTATTGGTAGCAGCCTTAATTTGTCTAAGGGTGAAATAACCAGTTTGAAGATCTAATGCAGGAAGTTCTATACCAAAACAAAGAAAAGAAAATTTAACCAAACATGTTAATGTCAAGAAGAGCAAACATACCTGACTCTTCCAAGATAATCACAACTTCAAGAAATCAACAATTGCTGACAAACAAGAAAGTACTTAATATATATCGGTCTTACCTTTTGTCGACGTTGATTTTCAGTCGACAAGTAATCAATACCCAATACCTGCAATCAATGTGAGAAAACACAGAAAACAAGAACAAGGCAATAAAGAACTAGGAATCAAACAGGGAATGCACAAGATTTTTAACGTGGTTCAGCAAGTGTGCTTACGTCCACGGCTGTCTCTCTTAAATTCTACAGAGTGACAGTGTAATATTCAATCTTCTCTTTACAATGGTTTTTAACCCCTATTTATAGGGGAAGTACCGTTACAATTCAGGAAATAACGAAATAGGAAGAGAATCATGAATTAATTACACTTCCTAATTTGTTTGAATAAAATCAGGAAACTGCTCCTTAAGATCCGAGATAAGGTTGATTTGAATTTGAATTTGAATTAACTTCCATATCTGGAGAGAGAATCATTATTTGATTAGGTAACTGCCTTTTCTGGAAGATATCGCATTAATTACGTTTCTAGGCGAACTGGCGTTTATGGTGGCCTCGAGCTGGAGCTCGTTGAGCGAGCTGTGCTTATGGTGAAGGGTGGAATGAGCTGCGACCTGGCTGTGAGACGAGCTTGTTGCTGCTAACTGGGGAGATCGCTGGGCCGAACTGGAGAGCCCACAAGGCCTAGAATTGATATCTGGGCCTCGTCTGATAACCTTTGCATTTGGGTTGACTTTATTGGGCCTCTTACTGGGCCTAAGCTGGACTTTTACCAACTCATTTAATGAGTCCAAAAAATACATATAACATCAGTCCCCCAGCTCTCAGCTCGCTCTGCGAACTGGGAGCTCGAGCTCGCTGGTAAAAGATAGCTTCTCTGGTAAGCCAACTTGTATAACTGCTTCCACGCCCTTTCAAATTATGTCTTTTTAGTTTCGACATGTGGCGGTCATGCATGAGGTAACTGAAACGACGTTGGCACGTCCCTTACATGCACACATCTTTCAACTGACGGCTGCATGAATACAAGACCGTACCTTGCGCTGCACCGTTGGATTAATGACGATTACATATCAGAAAGATCTAACGGCTGGTGTTCGAGCTCGCTTGTTTATTTAAACTGGTGGAGCCTCCTTCATTTTCTTTTTTACCCGTCATTTTCTTTCGAATCAACCAAGCAACCAAGTTCAGAAAATTCACTGCTCTTTCACGAGATTAACACCTCCAGTCGCCGTTCTTTTTCATTCCATCAAAGAATCATAGTAAGTCCTCCATTTATCTTTAAACTTTCAATTTTTTGGTTCATTTTGCTGAGTTCATATCATATTGTGCCTTCATTACGTCATTCATGTGTATGTGATGGTATGAACATGTCATGTTCTTGATATTAGACTGTTGCTGTTAAGACTTTGCCATTCCGAGTTTCTTGTTAAACAAAACTTTTCAACTTCTGTTGATTTGATCTTGTTACATGCTTGTTTGCGAGCTGTTCTGTTGTTTGTGGCCTGTTATGCATGCTAACTGTTAAATTAAGTTTGTAGGATGCTTGCTCGCAGATCGTTTCGTCATAGATTAAGCCCTCCATTGTAAGAGCGATCTGCGAACTAGGGAACTTAGAAAATATTTTGGCGTTTCAATAATCTGTTCGTTACGACCTGAAAATGATTCTTTTATACAGATGTCTTCAAGTGGAGCTCGCAAGGCTAGCAGAACGGTTGGAGCGGGACAAGCAGAAACTCAAGAGCGAACTGGGGAGGTAAAGAGTGTTCGTGAAACGTTTGCTTGCTACCCGTCCACAATAAAGGTCCCCGAGCTATAGGGGATTGCCCGCAAATTTCATTTCCCCAGGGGCTGTCGCGCCATGTCTCCTACTTCAAGAAAACATACAGGCTATCCTCTGAGTGGGTTTATTGCTGTCAATACCCAACATCTGGAACACGGGTTGAGATTCCTAGTTCCTTCTTACATAATCAAATTTCTAAACACTGTCCAGCTCGCACTGTTCCAACTAACATCGAACTCCTACTCACAACTGACTTTGTTGGCTCTGGCCTTTCTTCGAAATGGCCTAAACCCCCCAACACCAAAAATAATTCAGAACTTCTACTTCATCAAGGCTTTGAGTACAAAGAAAGGGGAGAAACCAGACGGCATTTTCTACCTCTCAGCCCGTCAATTGGAATACAAAGATCTTCTGCCCTAAGGAGAGGCAAAGGGCAAGTCTAACGCAGGGGCATATAAGACGAGCTGGTTTTTCGTCTCGTGTCCTTCGCTTGCTCGTCTCAAAAACTTTGGTTTTAAAGTGGAGTCAAGTATGAGAGAAGAAATATTAGCGAGCTAAACTACTTTTTTTTTTTTTTTCGATAGTTTGCTTTGCAGATCTAAAGATGGACAAATCTCCCCTCAGCAGCGAGGAGAAAAACGCTCTCAATGTTCTTGCACGATCAAAAGAGGCTAATATTAGCACCAAATTTGATAATGCTCTTTTTAGAGCTTATCGCCTCGCTCCTTTGGAGGATTCTCCACTGATCGATGTCAAAAGTGACATATCGGACATGAGGGAATGCGAGCTCCCTTCTGTCTTTGAGTTGCCTGTTATTACCCCACAGGTAGAAACTTCTTCAGCTCTTGTTTCAGTGCAAGCAGAAAGGGCTCCAGCTCGCACTTCCTCCTCGCAAACAAAGATAGCATCAGCTTCTGCTCCAGTTCGGGCAGAAACAGCTCGAACCTGCGCAGCCCCCACTGTACAAGTCGAGTCATCCCCCTCTCTTCATCATACAGTTGTTCCACAGGCTCCAACACCTGCTCCAGCTCGCATTTCAACAATGGGCGCATCCCAAAAAGCTGCTTCTTCATCTTCTGTCCCTTCCACTGGGCGAGTTCCAGCTAACAGGAGAAAACTTGCTCTTTTGAAGTTCCCTTCTCAAAAACCTGTCCAAGCTGCATTGCATTCAGCTACTTCAACCAAGCGACCAGTTGAAACTTCAGCCTCTCCAGCTGCTCCATCAAAGCGGCCTAAACAGACTACTGCTGAGGCAAAAAATCCCTCGGCCACTGTCCCTAGCGAGGTGCCACTTTCAAACGTTTTTGCATATCTTCAATTGGTCCCGTTCGCAGCTCGCAGGAAAGGGAAGCTCCGCTTGAAGTCGCTCCCCAACATGGAAAAGGGGCAACTCCGTCTAAGACCAACCAGGCCACCCAAGCTGGCCCCAGTGGCTTAATGATGAGGAATTGGTCTAAGTGTACCTTTTTTACTCGTAATACTGTTTACAAGACTATAGAGCCTGATGCCCCGGAAGCTGAAAGGCCTCCATCGCCAACGAGGCCAGAGATCGAAATCGGACCTGGGGGGAGGTATTTGACTTCTCTCCTTGATAATTGAGCAACAATTATGTTGACTCACCCAAAGCCTTTAGAGAATCAGACCCTCAAGGATACGGACCTGGATAAGTTCGCAGCTCGGTATGCTATGTTGGTCAGTTATCTTCCTTTTCATATCTGACTTCTTCACTTTATCAAGTACTGACTTATAAAATTTTCAGGCTGCCCTTGCATCGATGAAGAGCAGGAGGTTGACCAAACTCACCGAGGATCAAATAGCAAAATTGGAGGACGAGCTGCAGGCTACCACCGATGAGTTAGCGGCTCTGGTCGAGGGAAAAATATAGGGTTAGGAAGCACAGATTGCTGAGGCGAATGTTGCGAGGCAGACATTCGAGGATGCTCTAAAGAAAATGGAAAATGAGCATGTCACGCTAAGGGATGAGCTTCACAAAGCGAAAGAAGAACTGAGGCAGTTTGAGCAACGGGCTTCAACAGCAGAGGATAAGATCGAAGTGCTTCATTGCCAGGTTGATGCTGTAGTGGAGTGAGCTGAAGCTGTTGAGAAACGGGCTGAGGAAGCTGAAAAGCGAGCTAATGAAATGGAAGCTATAGCTAAACGCGCTGAGGAGGCTGAGCATCGAGCTGAGGTGTTTAGGCAACAAGTAGGGGAGGCCATACAGCGGGCTGAGGCTGCGGAGCAGCGAGTTGAAGCCATGAAGAAAGAAGCTGAGGTTGTTAACCGTCATACTGATAATGCCTTCGAAGAGCTAACGGTCTTCAGAGAGCAGGCTGCTCGAGAATTCGAAGTGCAGGTTGCTCAAGCAAGGGATGAGGCTGAGGAAAGAATAGGCTGCAACTTCCTTTACACTCTATGAATGTCCCATCCGGAGTTGGATTTTTTAATCTTTGGAGATGTAGGACTTGAAACTGTAGAGGAGTTTAAAGCAAAGGCTACCTCGTCTTTAGTTGATCCAATTCCTTTAGCAGAGGAAGCTCCTGGTGCGACCTCCCAAACTGAGCCCGCTGGCAACTTCGAGCCTCCTAGCTCGTCTCCTCCCCGTGATCATCCAGCTCAAAGCACAGACCCCCCAGTTCAAAGTTCAATTCTTCCAGCTCAGAGCTAGCATTTATCTTTTATATTTTTCTTTTTTACTTGTTTTGAAATTTTTTCATTTGTAAGAAACTTTTTTGTGTTTAATAAAATTTCATTCTTCGCATTTTCTATGTCGAATGTGCATGCGGTATAACATATCTTTTATTTATACGAGCTAATCAGCATGACATAAACTCGTACTTAATCAAATGTAACAATTCACAACCCAAGTAATTACTTAGCTTTTTAATAAGTAATCTGCTGGCATAGATCGAAACCTTGTCCATTAAATGGAAGTTGTTGACGAGCTGTTTAAATTAATTAACCATGCAAGTTCTAACGACCTCGTTTTCTTTTATCTTTTCGTTTTAGCGAGCTTTGCAAGTACAGGCCTTGCTTTTTAGGCCCTTTTTCATTTAGGCGAGTTATGCAGGGGTCGTCACTCGCCTGCTTTTTAGGCTCTTTATTAGCGAGCTATGCAGAGGCACTTTGTCATCTGCTTTTTAGGCTCTTTAATAGCGAACTATGTAAAGGCACTTAGCCATCTGCTTTTTAGGTTCTTTAATAGCGAGCTATGCAGAGACATTTTTCCATATGCTTTTTATGTTCTTTAATAACGAGCTATGTAGAGGCACTTAGTCATTTGCTTTTTAGGCTCTTTAATAGCGAGCTATGTAGAGGCACTTAGCCATCTGCTTTTTAGGCTCTTTCATTTTTTAATAGTGAGCTACGGAGCTCGGAGCCCGTTAGCCTAGTGGAATGAGTTGAATTAGAAGCGGAGGGGAAATGGAGCTTTCATTAACTAAAATTAGTTCGAATTACATATAACAAAAGAATTTACTGATAATAAGGACGGAGGTGCTCGGCATTCCAAGCTCGAGGGACTTCAGCTCCATTTTCATTAACTAAACGATAAGCTTCATTCCCCAAGTTTGCTTTGACAACATAAGGTCCTTCCCAATTCGGGCCTAAGGATCCATCACTTGGCTTGCGGGATCCAGGCAGAATGAGACGTAAAATCAAGTCTCCCAGATTGAACCTGCGAATTCGAGCATATTTGTTATAGTACCTCGCTATTCTCTGCTGATAGACAGCTACCTTCAACCTAGCCATTTCCCTAAGTTCTTCAAGCAGGTCCAAGTTTGCAGCAAGCAGCTAATCATTGTCATTTGGATTGAAGGTCGCTCTTCGTTGTGATTTGACTTCAAACTTAGCTGGAATCATGGCCTTAGACCCATACACCATTGAGAACGGGGTTTAGCCTGTGGAACTACGAGTTGTGGTTCTGTAAGACCATAATACTTTCTGAAGCTCATCTACCCATCCTCCTTTCTTTGCTTCCAATTTCATCTTCAGGGTTTGCTTGATAATCTTGTTCACAGCTTCAACTTGGCCATTGGCTTGTGTATGGTCCACTACTGAAAAACTTTTAACGATCTTGAGGTCATTGCAAAACCTAAGAAACTGGTTGCTGCTGAACTGAGTCTCATTATCTGTCACGATCTGCTCTGGAACCCCAAATTTACAAATGATATTACTTCACACAAACTTTTTAATCTTTGTGGTGGAGATTTCTACCAATTCCTTCACTTCTGCTCACTTGGTGAAGTAATCCACTACGATCACAACATGTTTGCATCTTCCACGTGCCATTGGTAAAGGCCCGATCAAGTCCATCCCTTAGATTGCAAAGGGCCACGGGCTTACCATTTGTTGAAAATAAGCCGGTGGAGCTCGTGGAACTTGGGCAAACCTCTTACACTTATCACACTTTTTTACTAAGTTGATAGCATCCTGCGTCATGGTGGGCCAATAGAAACCTTGACGAAGTGCCTTCTGAGCTAGAGACAGCCCCCCAGCGTGGTTCCCACAATGACCTTCGTGTATCTGCCTCAGCACTGTTTCACACTCAGGACCATCAATGTATCTTAAAAGTGGAGCTGAGAATTCCTTCTTGTATAATGCATCATCATAGACGCAATATCTGGCTGCTCTAGCTCGTAGACGCCGGGCTTCCAACTTGTTACTTGGTAACTTTCCATCCTGCAAATATTTCAGAATTGGGCTCATCCAGGAATCGGGCTACACGGTTATGGCCATCAGTGAATTCTTTTCTTCCGTACTTGGAGCTGGTAGAAATTCAACTGGGATTGCCCCAAGAAAATCTGCATCTCGCGTGGTAGCGAGGCAAGCTAATGCATCTGCATGCGAATTCTAAGCCTGTGAGATTTGCTTCATCTTGTACCCTTGAAACGCATCTAGCAGCTCGTGAACTTTTTGGAGGTAAAGGGTCATCTTTGGTCCCTTGGCCTGATACTCCCCCAATATGTGGCAGACAACGAACTGCAAATCACTGAAGACTTTCAATCGCTCAGCTCGCATTTCCTTAGCCAAATGTAAACTTGCGAGCAAGGCTTCATACTCAGCCTGATTGTTTGTTGCTTGGAAGCCAAACCTCAAAGCATAAAGGATTTTGTGGCTTTCAGGACTGATCAGTAGAATTCCAACTCCAGCCCTCTGCTCGCTGAATGATCCATCAACATAAAGTTCCCAGGCCGAACCTTCTGAAGATTCAGCTTCATCATCCACAAGTCCTGTAAATTCTGTAATGAAATCTGCTAGGGCTTGAGCTTTGATGGCCGTCCTCGGCTTAAACAAGATATCAAATTGTGCAAGCTACACTGTTCATTTCAACAAACGACCTGAGGTGTCTACTTTCTGTAAAATTTGCTTGAGCGAATACTGGGTAAGGACTTCGATCGTATGAGCTTGAAAGTAAGGTCGCAGCTTCCTTGATGCGATCACCAGACAATAAGCGAGCTTCTCCATTTGCGAGTACTTGGTTTCAGCATCTTGCAGCCTTTTACTTACATAGTACACTGGAAACTACGTTTTTTCTTCTTCCCTTACCAGTGCAGCACTTAGAGCTTGTTGAGACACCCCTAAGTATAGGATCAGCTTTTCTCCTTCTTTGGGCTTAGAAAGGAGTGGAGCTCGTCCCATGTATTCCTTTAACTAATGGAAGGCAACTTCACACTGCTCTGTCCACTCGAAGCTTTTGGCTTTCTTCAAAATATCAAAAAAAGTGATACACTTGTCTGTAGCTTTCGAGATGAATCTGCTCAGTGCTGCGACCTGGCCATTGAGGCTCTATACATCTTTCACCCTGGTTGGTGATCTCATGTCGATCAATGCTTTGATCTTCTCAGGATTTGCCTCAATTCCTCTACTGTTGACCATGAAGCCTAGAAACTTCCCAAAAGCTACTCCAAATGCACATTTGAGCGGATTTAACTTCATCTGGTAGCTCCTCAAAATCTAAAACATCTCTCCAGGTCGCGTACATGGTCACCTATCTGCTTGGATTTTACTAGTATATCGTCAACATAGACCTCCATGGTCTTTCCAATTTGTTCTTCGAACATCATGTTCACCAAGCGTTGATAGGTCGCTCCAGTATTTTTCAACCCGAAGGGCATCACCTTGTAGCAATATAACCCTCGATCAGTCATGAATGAGGTGTGCTCTTCGTCCTCGGGTTTCATTGGGATCTGGTTATATCCCGAATATGCGTTCATGAAGCTCAAAAGCTCTTGGCCAGCAGTAGCGTCCACGAGCTGGTATATCCTTGACAGGGGAAAACTGTCTTTAAGGCACGCCTTATTCAGGTCAGTGAAGTTGAGACAGGTTCTCCACTTCCCATTCTTTTTCTTCACCAGAACCGGGTTGGCGACCCAAGTCGGGTAATAAGCTACTCGAATGAACTTGTTAGCCATCAACTTGTCTACCTCTTCTTTCAATGCTAAGTATTGTTCCCCTGTCATTGCTCTTCTTTTCTGACGAACTGGCTTGTGGTAAGGATCAATATTCAACCTGTGTGACATCACCTTTGGATCTATCCTCACCATGTTCTCATGATTCCACGCGAATACATCCAAGTTCGCCTTCAGGAAGTCAGCGAGCTGGGCTCTTAGTTCTGGTGCTAAACTCCTACCCAGCTTCAGGCACCTTTCTGGATCTATCTTGCTGACTTGAACATCTTCCAATTCTTCAATTGGCCTTGTAGCTCGGTCTGCATCTACCTCGTGAGAGTCCAGGTCGTGACTGACTCTTTTCTCAGTCATAGCACGTGGCTCGCCCCCTGAGACCATGTTTACTTTCTTTCCTCTCACGCCCATCTTCACAGCATCTTCATAGCAGCGTCTTGCTAAATGCTGCTCTCCTTGAACACATCCGATGCCATTAAGAGTTGGAAACTTAACTGTTAGAGTTCTAGTCGAAGTAACCACATCCAACTCATTCATGGCAGGTCTTCCCAGGACCACATTATAGGCTGACGGGCAGTCAATTATCAAGAAATCTGTCAGAGTTATTACCTGACGACCTGTCTCCCCAAAAGTCAATGGCAACTTAATCTAGCCCACTAGTACTACAACATCTCCAGTGAAACCATATAAAGACTCTGGAGACGGTCTCATTTGTTCTGCCCTTAGCCCCATCTGATCAAAACAACTCCTATACATCACGTTCACCGAGCTCCCAGTATCAATCATGATGCACCTAACTTCCATATTGCTGATTTTAACTCGTATAACTAGCGCATCATTATGAGGCCAGATCACACCTCTAGTATCTTCATCAATGAACACGATCTCATCTGAGGTCGTTTTGCTCTTTTTAACTATCCATCCGACCCATTGAGCTGAAAAGTATGATTCGCCTTTCGGACGTATTTCTCATGTGACCTGTTAGATACACCTGCGATATGAGGGCCACCATGAATGGTAAAAATGGTTCTTACCGCAGGCTCATGCTTGGGCTTAGGAGCTCGTTGGGGCTGTTGCTGATGTGTTGGCTGTTGTTGGTGAGGTCGTTCCTGCTGAGGTCGCGGTCTGCAGGTCGTTCCACATAATCTCTCAAGCGACCTCTTCTGATTAATTTTTCAATGGCGTCCTTCAACGCCCAACAATCCGAAGTATTGTGCCCAACCTCATTATGATAGGCACAAAACTTGCTTCTATCTCTTTGATGAACATGGGCTCTCAAAGGATAGGGTTTCCCAAAGTCCTCCCTGTTCTTCTCTGTTGTAAAGATCTTATCTTATGAGTCTGATAGGATGTTGTAATGCTCATAGCGACCTGGACGCTGAGGTCGCTCATTCCTTGGCTCTCTTCATGCCTTCTTAGCAATCTGAATGCTTGAACCATTGTTTCTACCTTCTTCATTCCTGCCATTGTTCCTCCTCTTTGACTGGCTGGAACTGCCCGCTTCATTCCTTTGATTTTGTTTCTTCGAGTCGAAGGTTTCTTCCCACCTAATTTCCTTCGCAGCTCGCTCATAAAACTCTCTCAAATCCTTCACTGGGGACTTGTAAATGCTTTCGAACAGTTTCCCATCCTTGCGCAACCCGGCTAAGATCGCTGTCAGAATACTTTCGTTTGATGGATGCTCAACATTTGCGACCTCGCGTCTGAACCTGGTGATATACTCCTTCACAGACTCACCTTAACGTTGGAATATGGTAGCTAGGTGGCAGGATGGAGCGAGCTGCTTTCTCAGTGCCCTGTACTGACCAACAACTTTCTGTTAGCATTGCTCCCAACTACCTATGTTGCGAACTGGGAGATTTTTAAACCACGTCCTCGGAATATCCCCCAAAGTAGTCGGGAATACACGGCACTTTACCATCGGATTTCTTGTCTGTAGGTCCATCTGAACATTAAAGGCGTCGAGATGGTCATAGGGGTCACTGTCCCCGTTGTATTGCTGAATGCTTGGCATCTTGAATCTCGGAGGGAGAGGCTGTATCTCAATCTCCCTCGTAAAAGGAGTCCTTTCCCCATAGTACCCACGCTACTCTAGGGCTTCAGGTCGTGCTTCCAACTATTGGACCCTTTGAAGGAGCTCCTCTACTTGTGAATCTCGAAGCTCGTATCTCCTCATGTGATCATGACTAGGGGCAGGATACTCTGGATCATACCTTTCGTCCTCTTCGAACAGACCCTCAGGTTGATGGGATCTTCCTTGTCTCTGTTCATCATCAACTAGCCGAGCTGCAACTCTGGCTCTATCGTGCCCAACCTCTACTCGCGGGTTTCCACCTTGGCTCAACTTTACTACCAGGCTAGTTGGTCGTGCGACCTCCCTTTCCTTCCGAACAGGGTGCCTTACAGTCCTAGAGAGCGCATTGGAGGAGCGAGCTGAGCCCGCAGGTCGCGGGATTTCCCTTGCCAGCCTTTCAGGTACTTGCATTGCTTCATGTTGCTGGGGCACATGCCTTGGTGCCTGAACCTTAACCTTGGGCATGTTCTGTACTTGAGCCTGCACCAACATATTGACGGTCTCTATGAGTTGTCTGACCATATCCTCCGGGGCTTCTTGCCTCTAAATCAGCACATTCTGCCCTTCAGCTAATGGGGCAATTGGAACTGGTTGACGATGAGGCAAAGGAAGGATGCTTGTTGTCGCGCCAATTGTGAGGCCATGGGACGTTCCTGCTACATGCATGGGTGCGTCCTGCATGGGCTACACGTTCTGTTGGGACTGGTTCATGCGACTTTCCGCCTGGTCATTATCTCCAAGATACCTGTTTGATCTAGTCTTTGCCATATCGAAAATCGATGAATTAGGATGAAAAAGATTGCAATTTGGGCCCTCCTTCTAGCGCCAAAATGTCAACATTGATTTTCAGTCGACGAGTAATCAATACCTAATACCTGCAATCAATGTGAAAAAACACATAAAACAAGAACAAGGCAATAAAGAACCAGGGATCAAACAGGGAATGCACAGGATTTTTAACGTGGTTCAACAAGTGTGCCTACGTCCACGACTGTCTCTCTTAAATTCTGCAGAGTGACAGTGTAATATTCAATCTTCTCTTTATAATGGTTTTTAACCCCTATTTATAGGGGAAGTACCGTTACGATTCAGGAAATAACGAAATAGGAAGAGAATCATGAATTAATTACACTTCCTAATCTGTTTGAATAAAATCAGGAAACTGCTCATTAAGATTCGAGATAATGTTGACTTGAATTTGAATTTGAATTTGAATTAACTTCCATATCTTGAGAGAGAATCATTATTTGATTAGGTAACTACCTTTTCTGGAAGATATCGCATTAATTACGTTTCTGGGCGAACTGACGTTTATGGTGGCCTCGAGCTGGAGCTCGCTGAGAGGTAAACAACGAGTTGTGCTTATGGTGAAGGGTGGAATGAGCTGCGACCTGGCTGTGAGACGAGCTTGTTGCTGCTAACTGGGGAGATCGCTGGGCCGAACTGGAGAGCCCACAAGGCCTGGAATTAATATCTGGGCCTCGTCTGATAACCTTTGCATTTGGGTTGACTTTATTAGGCCTCCTACTGGGCCTAAGCTGGACTTTTACCAGCCCATTTAATGAGTCCGAAAAATACATATAATACCTTTGTTTTCGAGATCTTTTCCCCCGAAGCAACCTTTCATCCACAGGCCAACCAACAACAGTATCACAACAGCACATGAAGCAATTACGATACTAGCAATGACTCCAACAGATAAACCTCCAGTATCTACCTTGAAGTCTACAAGAAGGAAGAGAGTTTATGGAACAAGCTTGAAGGAAAAAAGAGAGGAAGGCCTTATAGAGGAGATAAACATACTTGGTGTAACTGTAATAGCAGATATAAGAGGTCCATAAACACCTCTGTCAGGAATGGCATTGGTTCCTTTACCAGCCCAGTATAAGTGGACCTCTAAAGTGCTACCATTAACCCAGACATAATCAACTTCTATGGCGAAGTTTTTTCCAAAACCTCCAACTTCCTGTGCAATGTTAAAGTGTTTCCAAACTAATTTTCCCTGTGTAAAAATCGGGATTATAATAGAAACTTAATAAAACTCATCTGAAAGTTAGTTTTCTTCCTCTTTCAAAACCAATCCTTATGAGTAAATATTTCAAAATAAATTCTACTAATGAAGAGTTCTGTAATATTTCAAAGCTAAATACTTGAGTGATTTGGCAGAGACGCGTGCAGTTTTGTAATATTCAGCACCAGTCACATTCATACCATATTGGTTTGCTGCAAGGTTGTTAGCGTCTTCATTGTCCATGTAGGCCCCTGTACTGCTATAAGCCCACCTACTTCCTACTGAAGCAAAGTTTGATTGGCCCTTTGTGTTTAGGTCTTCCTCGTAATGGTTTCCCCCTTGTGTGATTGCTCCTCCTCCACAATTAATGAACAACGAATGGTCTGCAAATGTAAAAATATTATGTCAAAATATGAATCCATTGAATTCATGGGGTTATTGCAATTCACAAAACCATAATGTTACATCTAACAGTGCTTACGGTTGGCTTTTGCAGGGCAGGGAAGGTCCTTCTTCAAGCACCAAGAATTTCTGGCAGTTGACTGTTAACGTTTGGTTAATCGTTTATCTTAGGATCACAAATTAATTAGGAAATATAGTCAAGTTAAAACCTTGCTAAGCAAAATTACATCAAAAAATAAAAGAAAAGGAAAACTAGAGGTATAACTTACGAGTTGCTCTGTGAAGATGAAAAACTGGACACAAAGTTCCTGTAAAATGACCAAGGCAGGATTATATATAACAGAAGAGAATATATGAAATAGTGAAGATAATAAAATCAATGGATTTTGTTGGAGGTATGAACATATGAGCAGGTCAGATAAAGTGGATTACACATCGGACTGTTGGCAACTAGTTGGAGTTGAATCAGTAAAATTGTTGTAAGATAAATCCCTGCAATAGATTATACCACATAATTCAAAATCAATCAATAATTATTGCAAAACTAAACAAAAAACAATGCATGGAAAATGATCATAGCTTGAAAAAATTACTTACAATCTCTTTTTGCTGTTCAATATCCAATTAGGCACTGATCTGGTCAGCGAGCTATTTGTCAAAAAACTAAATGAAAAAGAAAAAACACAAACAAACTCATTTAGATCAAAATGCTAGCAAACAAGCAATCATAGAAGTATGTAAGCACAATTAACTTAAGAATTATTAGATGTCAAGGGCTATAAATTTGGACTAAACAAATTTATTCATTAACTTACATGAAATCTATGCCAGCCAAAGTCTCAAGTGTTGTTGTATTTGACCGGTCAACCGATTGAAACTCAGGTCTCTACAATAATAAAATAGATCAACATACATAAGGTTTCCCCAGTTAAACGTTATCATAATCGCATCTCTGAGGAAATAAACATCCATCTAAACACTTACAAAAATTTTAAATTTGTCATAGCCCCAAGGTATGATGGAATTGTACCAGTAATCATGCAATTTCTGAGTATCCTGGGTTACAGGAATAGAAGCAACACATTAGTAAGTTAGAGCAATCAATAAATGAGCCACACAGGAAATTTTATTACAATAAATTAAGTCAATATCAACTCACAATCTTTTCATGTTTTCATGGCCTGCAAATTAGGGAAATTCGAACTTGCTCCACTCAAATCAAAGATCCTCCTAAAAATAAAATGTATATATTAAAAATTGTGAATAGTTCTATCTTTCTAATACTTCTTTCAAATCTTAGTAATTCATGATAGATAAATTTATATCATTTAATACAAGTGGAATTGAATGCATACAATTGCTCCAAATTTGTCAATAGAGAAAAACTAGATTATTTCAAAAAAAAAAAAAAAAAAAAAAGAAAGAAAGAAAGAAAGAAAAAAAAAACTGAATCCATATTTTATTTTCTTTTCCTTTTTCTCCTCCTTATCGCCACTGCTGCCACCAATTGTCTTCTTCTTCTTCTTCTTAAACTGAATCCATATTTTATTTTCTTTTCCTTTTTCTCCTCCTTATCGCCACTGCTGCCACCAATTGTCTTCTTCTTCTTCTTCTTCTTCTTCTTCTTCTTCACTATTTATGAATGTCTTCTTCTTCTTCCACTTATCTTATCGTTGTTGTACTCATCTTCACTATTTATGAATGTGGCGCACACATCTCCACCACCATCAAGCTAGCACACTCTTCTCTTATAACCAGACTAGACCTCATTGTCCTCTCACCGAGTTGCCATCGTTCTCTAGAGTCTCCTTTCACCATCGTCAGTCCCTCACATGGACAACTCCCTCCCTCACGTTTTCCCGTCACCAGTTCCTTACTTGGACACACTCTCTCCCTCTCGCTCTCCCTTCGTTGTGCCTCCCCTCATTGGTGTTGTGCTTCTCCTCGCTGGTGTCGTGCTTCTTCTTGATTGATTTTGGCTGCTAATTTTGATTGATTTCGATTTTTGTTTTTGTTGATGGTTGATGATAATGGTGTTAATGATTAATGATAGATGATTGGGTTAATGTGGGAATTTTTCCTCGATTGATGATGATTGGGCAAGAATTTTGAGTTTCCATTCACTAAAAACCAAAAAACTTGAAGTGTCCAGCGATTGGATGCCTAAAAATAAGGAAGGAGAAGAAAGAGAATGAGAGAGAGAGAAGGGAGAAGAAGGGAAAAAAAAAGAAAAGAAAAAAAAGATAGTCTAATGGAGTCCATGGTTGGTGTGTTGAAGATTGATGATGAAAATAGAGGTTAAAGGTTATATATGAAAATGAAGATGGTCCACAGCTAATGGATCTTTCTTTCTTTTTATTTATTTATTTATATTTTAATTTGATGAGTTGATCTCCACAATCCATTTATGAGATAAATAGTAGAGATAGGTTTTATTAGTTTATATTTTTTATTTTAAAATATTATTTTATAATTATTTTATTTATTAAATAGAATTCTTTTTATGAGGGTTAAAATTGTCTTTCTATAATTTTCCTAACTTTTTTGTTAACTTACAAATGGTAGGAGAGATTTTGGACAAAAATGAGACTTAGATAGTAAAATGGATATTTTTACAAACTACAGTAGATTTTTTGCGATTATCCCTAATAATAATGAATTGGAGTGATAAATGAATTGATCTAATTGGATTTTTTTTTTTTTTTTTAAAGTGATGTCATAAAAGTAAAATGAATTGGAAGATGATCTGTTCATTAGGTAAAACCATAGTGATGAATTGGATGATCAGTGATGAATTAGAAGATGATCTGTTCATCTTCCACTTTAAGTTATTTCTTTCAGGTTGAAATGAATTATTATTCTTAATTTTTTGAAAATTAAAATAATTAAAATAAATTATTTGACTTTTTAAATTTGACCAAAATAAATGGTAATTTCAATCTTTTAACATCTTTGACCATTGATCATTAAAATTTAACAATAGCTCTCTAATTGGTTGGTTTGGGAGAGGGGGAGGGATGTATTTATGTTAAGTTTTTGAGAACTCAAGTGGGTTCATTCAATTATGGGCAAACATGTCATATTTATGCAATTTCAACCAAATCCCAAGGAGTTTGCACAGTTTGCTCTTTTTTTTAATCTAAAGATTAAATAGTCTTGATTATTACTGTAAACTGAACATTGACTAAAATCTAATACCTAAATAATATGTTTGATTTTTTTTTTTTTTAATATCTCAATATACATGTTGATCTTTTTTTAAAAAAAAAAAAGAAAAAAATATCTAAAACTAAATACTTTTAAGTTTATATCCTTATAACTAATAATTGTTATGTATTTTTATTTTAAAATATATATAGATAGCTTAAAACAAATCATTTAATAAATCATAACGAATTTTACCTATATATCTCTAATTTACATAAATTAATTTTTTTATTAATAATAATAAATATATATCATTTTAAACACTAATATTTTAAGAAACTGTTAATTTTACATAGCTTATATATTCTTTCTAAGTTATAAGATATAGATTGTTAAAATTACTATACAAATATAAAGATCCAAGTCATCAGTAACATATAAAAATTGATAATTTGTAGGATACTAACGAAGAAAAAATTGGAAATATGCATTTTTTAGAATAATAGTTATGTAAGAAAATATTTTAACTACGATTGAGTGATTAGATGTTAAGTGATAAGTTAGAATTTCTAACTTTTTATTTTAAATTGTGTTTAAGCAATTTTAAGTGTTTTAACTACTTAAAACAAAAACAAAAATAATTTAATAATGTAGAATTCAAATCTATTAAGTGATAAAATTGAAAAAACAAGTAATCCCAAATCTTCAAGGAGTTAGTTTCTTCAACCCTAACATCTTTCTAGTTTATTAAATGACTCTCAAAATTAAAAAAGAGTTTATGACAACTTTAGTGGTTACGTAAAAGAGGGGGAATAAAGGTGACAGAGAGAAAACACTATCATTATTGATTGTCAAAATGTGTAATTTGTGATGCTAAAAAAATCCAATTTATTAAAGTAATAAAATTTTCAAAATTAAATGTAACAATTAGTTCTATTTACCTCATTTTTTATATCACGTGTTAACTTTAAGTCTTAAATATTATAGTTTAACCATTTTTTATCAATTTAAGTTTTTGAATCAAATGATAATTAATATGATATTAGAGTTTAAAGATCCTTGATTCAAACTCTTCTTTTTCCCTTATCTTGAATTCTTCATAACATCTATTATTTATCCATGTTACACATGAGAGACATGTCATATGTAACTTCAAGTCTTAAATGTTATAGTTGAATGTCACATATCAATATTTCCTATTAGCTTAAAGTTTTGGGTCGATGGTAATTACCATTTTTTAATTTTTCTTACAATTTTGGACTTCATATGGAGAAAAACATTAAAATTTGGTGAAAATTGTCTCCCTTTCAACCGGATTGTTAACTATGTCAAAGAACTGAAAATGTCATTGGTCATGTCATAGGTGTCATGATTTGTTAAAGTTGAATATATAATTTGTTTAGAATTAAATAGCTTGTGTTGACTAAAGAGTATCGTTATACTACCTAAAATTTGACTTTATTTAAATTTATTGTCCAAATGATGTGATAAATTTATACGTGCTACCACATCATCAATACATCATCTTATTTGTTACAAATCATTTTACCACATCATTTGAATAAAATATTTAGAAAATTTTTTGAAAGTGTAGCATTATATTTTACTAAAACATACTGTCCTTAGCTTAAATTTTCTATTAAATTTTCAACTTAAAATTTCAAACCAATAATTAAAAAAGATAAAATTACATTCAATCTTCTTTAAACTTTCACAAAATTTAGAATCTAGAATCATGGAATTGTTCTACGGATTCATGAGTTGTTTCAAAGAAATTACATCCACATAGCAAATAGATGAACCCTATAAACCAAAATGCAATTAAGGCCATTAAATCCCAACGTACAATATGAGCAAAATTCACAATCACTCTCTTTAAGTTAGAATTCGAGTATATATGTTTAGTTACAAAAGAGAATATATCCTAGCAGAATTCTTCTTCTCCCTTATACTATTATGTATGCAAAGTTTTGTTACTTGAATAAACTTAAAATTTGACAGCAAAAAACTTCAAACCATTGCATAACTAACTTAACGGTATGGATCCTTCTGAAGAAGCATGCTTGACGAAGAATACTCTTGAGTCTCGTCCGTAGTTTGAAGAGAGACTTGGGAATCTCTCCAGGGTCCATCCATTGACATGCTACTCTGTGACTGACTTTCCTGAGAGAATGAAGTGAAACGGGTTTGGCTGTCTTGTGACAATATCTCAAAGGCTTTGAATCTGGCATCCTGGTCTAAACTGCGCTTAATAATTGGCGCTTGGACCGGAACTTTGCCTTCTAGCATGCTAACTATAGAAGACATGGATGGTCGGAGAGAGGGAGATGGATTGGTGCATGAGAGAGCAATGTTAAGGATCCCCAATGCCTCTTCTTTGGAAACTTTCAAACCAAGACTTGGATCAACAAGTTCAAGAAGGTTTCCTTGTTCTTGAAGTACATATGCCTACATAGAAGGAACAAATATTATTCGTAATCTAGAAGCAAGCAATGTAAATTAACAACCCATAAACAAAAAAATAAACTCTTGGACATAGAATGGAAATGATTTAGATTACCCAATCAAGAAGATAAACAAACTCTTCCTTTGGTCTGTAATTAGCGTTGTTTTTGCCACTAACAATCTCCAATGCAACGACTCCAAAGCTATACACATCTGCCTTATCAGTCAAGTAACCTCTCATTGCGTATTCAGGAGCCATATAACCTCTGGAGTAAAAATTGATATGATCAAAACACGTAACTTAAGACCATGCCATCATCCAAAGAAGATTTAGAAGAAAATTAGAACCTTTCTCTATATAAAAAGAGAGAAAACTCACATTGTTCCAGCTATTCTTGTGCTGATATGGGTGTTCTCTTCTTCATCAAGCTTAGCTAAACCAAAGTCGGATATCTTAGCATTTAGATCCTTGTCAAGCAGCACATTGGTTGCCTTAATATCTCTGTGAACTATTTTCAATCTCGATTCCTCATGAAGATAAGCCAATCCCCTTGCTATCTCTATGCATATCTTCTTTCTTGTTTTCCAGTCCAAGTGAAGCTTTTGTTCCCCTTCACCTAATATACAAGAAAATAGGTTAGAGGCAGTTCATTCAATAGTTTAGTCTAAAAATTCAAAGAAATGGTATATTAGATGTTAGTGATGCAGTACCAAAAAGTGCCCGAGCAAGACAGTTGTTTTCGAGGTATTCATACACGAGCAGTAATTGTTTTCCTTCAATACAACAGCCATAAAGCTTCACAAGATTCGGGTGCTGTAAGGCTGATATCATTCCTATCTCATTCACGAATTCACGGTTTCCTTGCTTCGATTTGGAGGAGAGCTGCTTAACAGCAATTGCTGCACCATCTGACAGTGTACCCTGGAATCAAGCAGATAAAAATTTCAGAACAGGGTAAACATAATATTCATTTTCCCACTAGCCACTGTTTTCAGCATTTGCATAGAATGGAAAATCGCGGTTACCTTGTAAACAGGCCCAAATCCTCCTTCACCAATCTTATTTGCAGGGTCAAAATTATTGGTAGCAGCTTTAATTTGCTTGAGGGTGAAAAAACCAGTTTGAAGATCTAGTCCACGAAGTTCTGCAGCAAGAAAAGAAAAGGAAATTTAATCAAACAAGAAACTTAAAAATGTCGATATGTACATATGGTCACAAGCATGTTAATGTCATGAAGATACAAACATATTTAACTCTTCCAAGATAATCCAACTTCAAGAAATCACCAATTGCAAACCAACAAGAAAGCATTTAATGTATGTGTTCATATATATATATATATATGTATATATATCGATCTTACCTTTGTCTTCGAGGTCTTTTCCTCCAAAACAACCTTTCATCCATAGAACAAGCAACAACATTATGACAGCTGCACATGAAGCAACTACAATGCCAACAATGGCTCCAGCAGATAAGCCGCCAGTATCAACTTTAAAGTCTACAAGCAGAAGAAGAAGTCAAGGGACTTGTTGGATGAAAAGAAAAGAGGAAGGATTTATAGAGAAGATAAACATACTCGGTGTGACTGTAATGGCAGATATAAGAGGTCCATAGACACCTTTGTTAGGAATGGCAGTTGTTCCTTTTCCTGCCCAGAGTAAATGAATCTCCAGAGTGCTACCATTAACCGATACATTTTTAAATTCCTTAGTGATGCCTCTTCCAACGCCTCCAGCCTCCTTTGCAATATTGAAGTCTTTCAGAACTAATTCTCCCTGTGTCATAGTCAAAAATTAGAAACTTCACGAAGCTAATCTGAAGCTGTATCTTTGGTACTAAATTCTAACAATAAAGAGTTATTTTTCCCTCACCTGAATCAATACGTCAAAGAGACGCCTTCCGAGACTGGCAAATGTCTCATTATCAGTGAACATGATTTCAGCAAAGTGCAGCTTCACTTTATAACTGCCTTTCCTCATGCACCGGCCATAATACTTGAGTGATTGCGCAGAGACGCGTGCAGTTTTGTAATATTCAGCACCAGTCACATTCAAATTAAAGTCATTTGATGCTATGTTATTAGTATCTTCTTTGCCCATGTAAACCCCAGTACTGCTATAAGCCCACCTGTTGTCTATAAAAGCAAAGTTTGATTGACCCTTTCTGTTCAGGTCTGCTTCATAATTATTTCCCTCATGTGTGACTCTATCTCCTCCACAATTAATGAATAAGGAATGGTCTGTGAATGCAAAGGAAATTGAATAATAACATGAATCCACTGGGAGAAATATAAGTCAAATCATGTGGTTATTGCAATTTACAGAAGCATAATGTTACATCTAATTACGCTTACGTGTGGCTTTTCCATCACAGGGAAGGCCTTTCATCAAGCACCAATCATTTCTAGCACTGGGCAAAATATATATGTTTGGTTAATCATTTATGTTTCAATTACAATTTTGAACAGGAAAAGAAAATAAAATGAAAACGAGAGACGTCACTTACGAGTTGCTCTGTGAGGATGAAAGACTGGATGCTATGTTCCTGTAAAATGACCAGGGCCGGATTATATACACACAACAAAATATATGAACTAGGTGAAATAATGAATCAATACGTTAGAGGTATGAAACATATAAGTAGATGATATAAAGAGGCGTACACATCGGACTGTTGACAACTAGCTTGAGCTGAATCAGTAAAATTGTTGTAAGACAAATCCCTGCAATTGATTTTTTCATGGAATTGACAATGAATCAATGGTAATTGCAAAAGCAAAAATAACAATATAAGAAATGAATGAATAAGAGAACATAACCAAACTGAGTCTTGCTTCAGGAAAATGTGATTACGTCCAAAATACGTAAAGATCATATATTGGATGAAAAAAAAAAACTTACATGTTCCGTTTGCTGTTCAATATCCAACCAGGTATAACTCCAGTCAGCTTGTTGTTTGTCAGGAACCTAAATGAGAAAAGCATTATATCAAAACACCAGCTATAAAGCTTTCAATGATTGAAGATATAAACAATGAAAATAGGCATTATTTGTAACATTTCAAATGATTAGATAAATATGATGCTTGATACGAGTAGATGTCAAATGCTTACACATTTAAATAAATTTATTTAATAACTTACAAGAAATCTATGCTTTTTAAACTCTCTAGTTGTGCTGGAATTTGACCACTTAGTTGATTGAAGCTCAGGTCTCTGCAATAATAAAATAAGGCGACATAAGCATAAAAAGTTTCCCTAGTTAAACATTATTATGACATAGCACAAAAATGTGCATCTCCGTGGAAATAACACAAATGAAAATACTTACAAAAGTTTTAAATTTGTCAAATCTCCAAGGTCTCGTGGGATTGTACCAGTAACCAAGCAATTTCTTAGTATCCTGAGTCATAGACATAGAGACAATTCATTGACAAATTGAAGCAACCACTAAATGAGCCACATGGAATGTTTTATATAGGAAATTAAATCAATATCTACTCACAATCTTCTCATCTTTTTCATAGCCTGCAAATTAGGGAAATTTGAACTTGCTCCAGTCAAATCAGTTATCCTCCTAAAAACGAAGATGTAAATAAAAAATTATTGACTGTTTAATCTTTCAAGTATGTTTTTCAAATTGTAATTATTCATAAGGCAAATATGTCATCAACTATACTAGGGATTGAAAGCTTACAGCTCCGCTAAGTTCGTCAACTGAGAAATAGAGAAAGGAATGGGACCCTTCATGGATGTGCCCTGCAAATCTCTGCATTAGAATCAACATGTCTTAGAAAACAACAAAATACAATGCAGTTTGTAAAAGGGAAGGTCAAAGAAAGGTAAATTAATGGAATGCAGTGCAAAACTCACAGGATTACAAGTTTAGTCCAGTTCCCAATAAAATCAGGTATCTTGCCTGTCAAGTTACTCCCATCTATCCGACTGCAAGCGGTATTAAAAGATCAGGAATATTTGAATTTTGAACAATAAATTTTTACATAAATTTTCCTCTCGTTAAGTCACTTACAACTCAGTTAAGTTCTTCAGATTTCCATATGATTCTGGTATTGATCCTGAAAAATTATTTGCAGAAAGAGAGCTGCAGGAGAAAACGATGTGAGCATTAGAAGATCAAATGAAGCAACATAATGAAAGATCTGCATGGATTCTTCAGTAAAAGAACATCAGTAAGATATATATGGACAGAAGCCTTACAGTCTTCTTAAGTTCCTCAAATTTCCAATGCTTTCAGGAAGAGGTCCGTCAAGCTGATTGTCTTCCAAGACCCTAGAAAATGAAACCTAAGTTGTCGTTTATTGTTGTACATTATCTTTCTACATTTAGGACTGAACTTTGTCAAATGACTTACAGCTCCTCAAGTGTAGCAATGTCAGCAATTTCTGGAGGAATTGAACCACTAAGACGATTTCCTAGAAAGCACCTGCAATATAAATTGATGAAAACGTTAGTTATCTATTTTATCCTGATCTAAATGTAAATGGTACATATAAATATTCCTCGGGACCTCAAATTAAAAATGGAAAGAGCAATTTCACTTACAGAATGGAAAGATTTTTGAGCTGAGAAAAAAACTTAGGGATTGATCCATTAAAGTAGTTGCGAGTAAGGTCCCTGTTTAAAAACAAAAAACCAACTTCACTTAGTCCTCAATCCCGGAGAACTATCTGATGGAGAATGCCAATAATCATAGTGACAAGTTAATGCAGTAAGACATGTAAAGGGTTACAATTACCCAAGAAATAAACAAAAGGCGGCCACAGATTACTGTTAATGTATTATGAACTCCATCATCTTCAGGATTGAATATTATAGTTAGACTTTTTCTTAGTGGTTTAATCTTTTAGATCTAGTCATTACTATCATGGCATTGGAGCCTAGAGGTTTTAGAGTTCAAATCTCCTCTCCCCATTTTATTTAGAATTCTTGTTTATTGCATTTGCCATATGTCCATGTTGTACTCAAATGGACGTGTTATGTTTTATTTTAAGTATTATAATTGGACTAATTTTTATCAACTTAGACTTTTGGATCAAACAATTTCTGTCATCTTTCACAATAATAAATCAACAATATTGTTCATAAGTACAACGATTCTAAGTTTAATTGCAGAAATGCACCAAATTTGTGTTACAAACATATTCTAATCCTTATTCAAAACTTTTGACACCCCATTTAATACTAAGCTTTATGAACTAGTAAATCCTTTATAGTAAATCCAACAACTAATAAATTGAGTCAAGGCATTCAATTGATGTATTAAAATCAAATGAAAGAGAGAAAGGAACATGCACTCACAGTTCTCGCAGAAAAGTGAGGTTTACAAATTCCTGAGGAATAGGTGCTGATAGATTAAAACCCTTAAGCTGACTGTCATACAAGAGAAGGAAAATTAAAACCATTAGAAGTCATCTAAACTAGCACAATCTGAATAATCAAGAAAATCTATATTAACTAAATAATCATGCATACATGTTAGTGATGTGACAAACACTGCTGTTGCTGAAAGAACAATCACAAGTGATATTTCTTTTAAGTTCTTTAGTAATATTAAGATTCCAGCCATGGTCAATGCAGGAAGATTGCTTGACTTTAACATTTCCAAGCTTCAGTTTTGCGAAAATTGCTTGCAGAGTTTGCACTGTTGCACCCACATCAAAACAAAGCCAATTAATTAGTAAATATAATTTTTCATAGTTCATACAATCATTTAAATTACCATTTTGAAAAATAAATATATAAGCTCTAATTATCAATAAGCATACAGTTTTTTGGCACCTAACTAGTATACCATATTCCATCCAATAATGTGGTTGTTGGTAATTCAAATTGATTTAATTAGTTACCAATTTTCTTTGAACTACTTAAAACATTATTTAAGTCGCTCAATATATAAATGAATGGTAAAGAACGTTCATTCAACCTAATACTACCTCAAGTTCGAATTATTACACCATAGATGGTATTTAAAAATTAAAAATTTTCTAACAGTATTAAATCATTGCCAAGCAAACTAACTACAACTAAAGAAGCTGATTGAGATAAAAGGAAAAAAAATGGTTGATAAAAAATTATCATAGCAGTCCAAGATAACCAATTTTTGCTATTAGGACTTGTTTGGTGTGTAGGATTGAATTGAATTATTTTTAAGGGATTAGATTGAAAAAGATTAAATTAAATAAGATTGGATCAAATTAATATTTTAACATTATGTTGTGTCTGGTGTAGTTAAAATTGATTTAAAAACATAATTGCCTTGTCTCTTGTTTTGTGTAATATTGGTTTAGATATATATATATATATAGTATGGGGCTTTTTAATATAAGAGTAAATTAAATAGCATTTTAAAAAGATAAAATTGTTTTAAATTAATTTTATAATAAATAAAATATTATAAATTAATATTGATTAAAATATTATTTAAATTATATTTTGAATTGAAAATGTAATTTATATTTTTAAAAATAAATAAAATTATTAATAATGAATGTTAATAAAATAACATTTTTATTTAGTTGATATTAAAATATTATTCTTAAAAATAGCATTAATAAAATATATTAAATTTATTTTTAAATATAATAAACATTTTTTAAATTTAAATATAATAAATATTTTAAATACAAACCATTAGTAAGATAAATAAATAAATAAATAGGAATAAAAATAACTAAATGGGAGACGGGAAGAGGGGATTTATTAATCTCATCTTTAAAGGTAAGACTAATTTAAGCTACTCAAATATGATAAAAGAGAGCTCTCATTTAATCTAGCTATGATCAGGTTTGAGTAGATCATTCAACTTAGAAATGATTTAGGTTTGAGTGGATCATTTAACTTAGGAATGATTCAAGTTTAAGTAGGTACAACACATGATATTTTTTTTAAAAAAAAAAAAGTAGGATAAAAGAGGAGGTGTGATTAAATTTTGTCCAATCCCACCTACTCAACAAACATGAACTTGGACATTGTCCAATGTCATCCTATTCTGACCAACAAATAGAACCTTAGATTTTTAATTTTAGCCGATTAATTTATAATTATAATACACATAGAATAGCTTAAATTTATTTATCTTTTTGGTTGTTTAATAAATTAACGTATCTCATTCAAATCAATAATTAAATTCTATTAATTAGACGCATTCAACATGAGAATTTATGGTCTAAATTTTAAAAAATAATAATAGTATTGACCAAATAATCACTCCATAATTGACATGCTAAAAGTATAATTTAAATTTAGGCAAGTTGTATAGAATTAAATGAACATTTTGTCAAAAATGATAATTGGACGCTGTTCACCGTTCACATTTTAAAGGGTATATTTGTCAACCCACATACATTCAAACAAAAATACATGAAAAAGAGAGAGAGAGAGAGAGAGAGAAAGTGTCGGTGACAAGCTGGAAAGTAACACGTCTTCTTCATAAACAACCAAGACTTGTTAAATCACTATTTTAAAATAATAATAATAATAATAATAAACTAGCTACTTGACAACATCAATGGATAGGACTCTCTGATTGAAACCAATTAATTATGAAATCTGAAATATCTCTTAAATAATTAAAAATATTTTTTTAATCATTTTTTATGCGTACTAATATACAACAAAAATATATATTTTTAAATATATTCATTATTGAAATGTCAGTAGTAAAAAATGGAGGCTATGCTGGGCATTGAATAATCAATTTGCAATTGGACGTTGAAAGTGGCACGCATCTACATTTATAGTAGGTGTGGACCTCGCCTGCGGCACCATGTTTTGTTTTGTTTTTTTCGTTTTTTATTTTTTATTATTTTATTAATTGGGTGGCACCATGTCTCTTATTATATTGCACATAAATATATAAACGGCAAATTGTACAAACACGCCATAACAATTACACACACATGGCAATTTTATCTATATTTAACAAATTTTACATCAACTTTTAAAAATGTTGCTTTGATATCTATTGTTATTAGATTCGTACCGTTAAAAATCAAAGATTAAGGATATTATAATTTTTTAAACTAATATATGTATAAAATCTAAGCATTATTAATAGAGATCTTCAAACAGCAATCTCTCCAATTGGAAGAGATTATCTCACCACGACCTCCCTTAACTAAAGGAGATTGCTCATAGAAAATCTTCATGTAAAGATCTCTATTGTCAAAGAAGAAATTTATGATAAATAACATGGTTATCTTATTTGAGGGAGAAAATGATGATTTGATCTCCATTAACTGATAAATGATTTGATGTAGTACAATTGAGGATAGCTAAAGTGATTTGTATAAATTAAAGTGAAAATTTCATCTAAATGCTATTAGACTTAAATAGGAGAGGTTTATGCAGTTTGCCCAATATATTATAGGGCTTATATATATATATATATATATATATGTATATATATCACTCCTACTTTTCTTTAATTGCTTTAATTGGAATTTAGTGAATTAGTAGGTTGTTAATTTAGGTTTATGTGCTTATTTCTTCTTCTCTTCTTTGTTGTTGATTACTTTCTTTTCACTACAAAAATTATATACATGGCCTCAATTGTAAAGTTTAAATATTCTTAATTTATTAAATTTAATAATATAATTGAAATTCTGTTTTAACGAATTATGTATAAAGGTATTTAAATCTTTTTGCTCATGATAAAATTGTAAATATACAAAAAAATCAGTCAAAAATAGTCTATTTTAGTCAAGTATTTTAAGCCAAGAGTAAATAAGTATTTTCTACCATCTTACTAAATTTAACCTATTAGCTTTTTGTTAGAGTAACTTGCATATGTGAAAATTTGAGGATCGTTAAAGTTAATTCTTGTAAAAAGGGGATAAGTTTAAAAAAATTAGAGACTAATTTGTAGAATGTGTAATTATACAGAATAGTTAAAAAGATATTATTTATTTTGAATATTTTTAATTTTTACCTTAATAATTAATGCATATATATAAGAACAAAAATTTGAATGTTATAATTAATTAACATTAATAAGAAATTATTTTACCACAATTTCATTAATTAAAGCCAACAAAGAACTAACATCAAAGAGAAGTTGTGGGATGGTTTCTATTTTTATGCCAGTTTAGTAGTTTTCCCGAGAAAATGAGTGTATGTCTAAAATATCTCAAACACATTTTCATGTCCCACACGCAATTTCCAGCCATCCAAACAGATCAGAGAGAAGGACAGAAAAGCATTTAACACCTCATAAATAAACAAATAAATCATGCAAATTATTGAGAAAGAAAGTATATAAAACACAAGTTGGTATCTATTTCAAAAATATATATACATAGAAAAATAGAAAAACACACACAAGTTGGTATCCTGGACCTCCTGGTCTCACGTGACAAAAAAATTAAAAAAAAAAAAAAACCCTTAAAATATTCCAATTTCAATTTGTTTTTATTATTTTATGTGGACATGCATGCATATATGGCCAACATAAATTGTCACACCAAATTGCTTAAATCAAAAGTAAAACAAAAAATACCACATCCAACAACTAAAATATATCATTTTATATATATATATATATATATATGTGTGTGTGTATATATATATGTACATATATTTGAAATGATCATTTTGTTATATTTTACTTCAATTTTTTTTTTTTTTCCAAAATCAAAGGCAAATGACTTTCTCGTGAACCAAACAAGACAATTCAAGAAATGGAAAGTGAAAAGTTGAAGAGATTATTGAAGTGCACGTACCTTCTTCATTAGGCAAAGTATGGGCATGAGAACCGAATTCCAAACAGCAGACCAAAATCAAGACCCCAAAAAGAATCCTCGTAAACAAAACACCAAAGTACCACCCCATATATATTTTTGAATCAACAACAATAATCACTACTCGAATTCGTCTTCCTTGCAATGAACTTGTGAACAAGGTGTTTCTCAGCTTAGCAGATAAAACGATAAGCCTTTTAGCTGCATAAACATGCAAAGAAGAAAGAGTTTCTTTGAAAGAGAGAGGACTGGTTCTGGTTGGCGAGCAGAAGAAGTGAGGGGGCTATTAAACGAGAAATAATTGAATTTATTTTGTTTTTTTATGTTGACTCAAAAAGGGCGTCCGCTTGCATGCATTTGGTCAAAAACTGACAAAAATCGCAACTGTTTTAGACAACGAATTGTGGGGTAGGGTGCCTTGTAATAAGAAGACAGAAGGGTTTGCCTGGAGGTTCAGGAATCCAAGGACGAGAAAACGAACATAAGGTGGTAGGTCTAACTAGTGACCATAACTAGTTTTGTTGTATTTATCCCAAAAAAAATATATATAGTTTTGTTTTAAAGTAAAAATTTCATAAAATAGCATACAAAAATACAAATTTTTTAGTTATTTAAAAAGTAAAATTAGAAGTATCTTTTGCACATTATCATTATTCTGTTCACGAATCATAATTAACAAATAAAGAATATAAATTATCTTCTTTTTTTTTTTCTCTAATTCTTAAATTATTGTCATTGTTTTGGAAATATAGTTTGCAAGCACCAATTATGCCAACAGGCGGTGAGGGAAGGATTAATAATCTTATGATATCTATGTGTTACTCTTAAGATATTTTTCCTATTACCTCACTCATTATCTATAATTAATTAATAGTTTTTTAATTATTAGAAATGATATATATACACACACACGTGTGTATATACATATGTATGTGAAAGCATATTATTAATTAACTATAATTTGTCCACTGAATAAAAAAATTAGAAAAAAACTTCATTTTAGTTCATGAGATTTCAAAAAATATCAACTTTTTAATATTTTTTAAAAACAATTTTTTTTATCCCTAACTTTTCAAAACTCTTTAAAAATATGAAAACCGTTAATCAATTGATAGTCAATATTAAAAAAAAAAAAACATATAGAAAAATATTCTTACCCTTGATAATTGTTAGTAGCAAGTAAATTATTGGATTTTTCTCATAAAATAATAAATTTATAAGTTAAATTTCTTAAAATATCTTTAAATTTAAGTTGTTAATTACAATTTAAATTATCTAAATTCACCTTAAACGTCAATTGACTGACGTTTTGAATTTTTTTAAAAAGTTTTGAAAAAATTAGAAATGAAAATGACTGTTTCTAAAATAATTTAAAAATTTGATATTTTTTGAAATTTCAGGAATTAAAATAAAATTTTCCCAAAAAATTATCAATACGACACCAGCAGGGAAAAACTTTTGCTACCTTCGCACAAGTAATAATTATTTATTTCATATTTGTAATCTACTTTTAATAGGAAATTATTGTTTTAATATCACTATATCAAGAGTGTAATGCTATATAGTAATTAGAAGTAAAACATTTAAGTTTTTATAACTATCCAGAACTCACCTGGATTTCAGTATATATATTTTACATAGTAAACTTTAACAAAATAGCTTCGTAAGGCATACTAAAAAATAAAATGGTTGTGGATTCCACTTTTACTCCCATGAGTTCAAGTCCTGTAATATTAGTATCATATTAAATATTAATATAATATTTAATTTAAATACATCTACAAGCTTTTACGGTCAGTGTTACATTTCAAACAAATATATAAAATAAAATTAGCTTTCATTTCGTACGTGAGACCTTAGAAGTTGATACTACGTACGGATTGGTAAACAGTAGCAATTGAAAGGTCGGCGGGTTGCATGCCACCAAAGAGGATCACGCGACGTCACTAAAATGGGCATGTCCCCCGTCTCTGATTTCCACAACGGAATATCGCGTGCGCGGGCCACGGCTGCTTGCTGCATTATTAAAAATCATAAGCTATAACGTGTTTAATTAATGGTCAATTTTGTCTAATCGACTGGAGTTTCGATGAAATATCCTATGTTTAATGCCTGCCTGCCCCTACTTTTTAATTAAACTAGTGCTTGATTCTTATTTGGTAAAAGGGTAGTTAAGGAAATCTCTATCTCTCTCTCTCTCTAAAATTATCAAATAAATGCATCTCCACCTCACAGTGCTTTCCCTTTCTCCAGCAGGCAATTAAAGTTAGCTGAAAATGATGTATACTATTCTGGTTTTTCTATTGATTGAATGAAACCCTATAACTTTTTAACAAATAAAGAAATGCTTTTGACAACTCAGTCATTACGCGTTTATCCTATTTTGATTGAGAATTGTGGTTCGGTAAGGAATTGAAAAGCCTAAAAATCGAATAGTGACTTTATTATTGGGACCCACGTTAACATGCCACTTCAGCATAAAAAATCTTGAAGCCCATCGCTCCACGTTGCGAACAATGAAGCAACAAACAGCGAGCAACGAGTAGCTCGAATGTGAACCAGTTGGTGCATTCTAAAGGCAGCCCGATTGATGGGATACTGTATCATTCCATATCATAATAGCATCTTAAAAACGGAATGAATTCTACATCAAATAAAAAATTACTTAACAAGAAATTTTCGAAAAGTGTAATTCAACTCAGATACTTTATATTCAATGCAATTCGACGTAAACTAGGAAAGAAATGCTTAACCTTACTATAATCTAAAATTCTTTTTGTATGAGGAACCCTAACAAGAAATACAATTCTCTTGGTATTAATAACATGATTTTTCTTTTTATGAAAGGTAATCTATTATAGTATTAGAGATATTTTTAATATGAGTGACAGAACATTTCTCTTGAGGTTAATGGTCCAAGTCTCATCCATGTCCTAAAATATAATGTGTGGATAATTTTCTATTAATTTAATCTCTCTCCTTAAAAAAAAAATTTGATATGAAAATCATATTTATAGGTGACAATATCGGTACTCTTTATATAAATATGTACTTAAAAAGATATTTCAATTGTAGGAAACAAAGACTTATTTAAAAAAATCTAGTTATTTGAAAATATGAAAAAACGCAAAAACTTCTATATTTAAAATAAGAATTAAATTGCTTTAAAAAAAAACAATAATAATAATAATAAAACTATTCTGATATCACCATATGATATCATATGAAAATCAAATAAGATAAAATAAAAGACTAAAGGCTAAGTAAGTATGTCATGACTTGGGCCCTAGGCCGTGGCAGAATTGTGATTATTAATTTATAAAAATTTTTCCTCTGTTTAGATACTCCGGAGTATCAAATCTAAAATATTGAGAAAAGTATAATGAAAAACTTCAAACAATCTAAAATAATTCCGATGAAAACTCATCCCCACAGATATGTGAACACCTGCTAGAAATCATGGATTCAAAGCCACAATAAAATTTATGAACACTTAGCCATGCAATCAGCTTATCACATTTAAGCTTTTACATCTACTTAGATTTCCAAATAAAAATCATCAACTCTGGTGTCTAGAATACAAAACTTTAAATACATCAATAAGAGTCCTCTCAATTTGGTTTCAAAACATTCATCCATAAATATCTAAATGGGAAAAAAAATAACTGAAGAAATACATCACAAGCCAAGCACTTGATTTCTTTGGTTGTCTATCCACTCAGTCGGGTGGCCACTTAAATCACCATGTACATTTCCTGGAGGGAGAAAAATAAAGGAAGGGTGAGCCAATGCTCAGTAGGATTTAAATCCTGATATAGTTTCGAAAACCATTTTCTAGAATCATGATAAAAAAAAAAAAAAAAACCTGCATGGTCGACTGTCTAAACAAATCTCATAAAACATTTCATAATAAAAAGATATATATATCTACATACATGCTTCCAAGATAGAAATAAAATAGAAATCAAACATCTAAATTTTTAAGTCAAGTCATAACATTTCCCGAATCAAGGTAGATCTTGTCCCCTAGTCATATACCCGGTGGCCTGTAATTTCAATAAATTATTTTTGAAGAAGAAAACAACATTTGGCCCACCGTGACCCTGGTAACCATACCAGAAAATACCCTGCACAATAATACGTTAAGCAGTGACCCCAACATAAAATCGTATAATACGAATAGTTCATGATAAGCTCACATAATGACTAGGACGGTGGATTTTTACCTTATTCAAGTCACAAAACAATTTGAATAAATTCATCAAGCAATCATTACAATATTTATAGAAATTGGTATTTTGAAAACCTTTCTTTTATTTAAAAAAATTTCGGCAGCATAACAGCTACTAATTCGATAAACCAAACTTTTTGCAAACCTGTAATAAACCACAATATACTTCCAAAGCAATCCACAATATATTTCCACAAATAATTACTACACTTTCAAAATTATAAAAATTCAAATAAACACCAACTTTAACATAAAATTTTCTAAAAGATTATGGTTGAGCTCCTACCTCAATATGAGCTATTAGCTTTTCTAAAGCTTTGGTTCTCAATGTAATCATCGTCATCTTAAACCAAATTTTCGTCGAACGCGGTGGCCAACGGCAACGTTCCGACGATGGATTCCGACGAACACGGTGGTGAGAGGTGCAGCTAGGTGAGTTTTGTTATCCTCGACAAGCTCGTCACAAAAATGAGGTTAACCGGAGTCAAAATCACTTGGTTTCATCGAGATCTATAGAATCTATGTCGCACAAGCTTTCCAACGGTACCAAATTTGGCCAGAATGGAGGTCGGATGTGGTCGGAATGAGAAGTCAAAGTGGAGCTCGCGAAAATGGAAATCTAAAAATAAAAATCCTGAGAGAGAGACAAATAGTGCTCTCATCCATGATAGGAAGAAAAAGACTGAGTATATAATCCCAAAAAATTATCATTTGGCCCCTCAACTATTTATAAATTACGATTTTAAACTAAAACTCTAAAAGTCTAACTTTTTGACCCTTGCACTTTTATATCATCTTCATAAAATTTTTCAATTTTATCCTAAAAAAAATTTAAGGTTTACAAAGTAACTATAAACTTTTCTAATATAATATCTTTATTTCAATTAAACTATTCTAAAAATATTTTTGAATAAATCTGAATTTAAAAATACCACTTTTATCAATTTCAAATCCATCTCATCTCTGCAAACTAACATTCATATAAAACTTCTCTATATCTCTTACCGATGCCAATATGAAATTAATCAGAAACCGGTTATATGAAATTATAGAGGTAATTAACAATAATATTTTCACTATAAATAAAATATATTAATCTAAAAATAAACTAAATTATTTTCTTTTACAAAATATCTTACTAACTAGATATATCTTACAAAATTTTAAACCAATAATAAAAGAAAAATGGGTTAAAATTTAGACTCTTGAATCATGGAATTGTTATCTAGAATCATGAGCTGTTTCAAAGAAACATCCTAATACCAAATAGAGGAACCTTATAGACCAAAATTCAATTAAGGCCAATATTATACAACATGAGCAAATTTCAGAATCACACTCTTTACATTGGAATTCAAGTTACATAAGAATATTTCCCAGTACAATTTTTCTTACCCTATTCTAGAAACTTTTGTCACATGGATAAGAATACAATTTGAATGAAAAGAACTTCAAATCATATATTGCTCTCTAATATAATTCCATAGACCATCATAAACTATCATCTTATAGATCCTTATCAATAACCATGCTTGATGAAGAAGGTTCTTGAGTCTCATCTGTTATTTGAAAAGAAACTAAGGAATTTCCCTAGGGTCCATCCATTGAGCTATTCGTCTGCGAATGGCTTTCTTGAGAGCATGTTGTGACTTGGGTTTGGCTGTCATGTGATATTATTTCAAAGGCTTTGAACCTTGCATCCTAGTCTAAACTGCAGTTAATAATTGGTGCTTGGACCGGAACTTTGCCTTCGAGCATGCTAACTACAGATGACATTAATGGTCTGAGAGTGGGAAATGGATTGGTGCATAAGAGGGCTACATTAAGCATCCTCAATGCCTCTTCTTTGGAGAATTTCAACCAAGACTTGGATCCACAAGTTCTAGAAGGCTTCCTTGTTCTTGTAGCACATACGCCTGCAATAACGTGCATAAAAAGAAACAAATGTTATTAGTAATCTCGAAGAAAGAATTATAAATGTTAGTGTAAGGTCTACTTAGAGACTTGTAAACACTACTCATTTTATCCAATTTAAATGAAGCTTTAATTTCTTCACACAATCCAACTTTACCAAGCTAAAAAAATTATTTTGGCTTTGTTGTGTTTGTCAAAAACGAATCTTGGGCTTAACTCTATTACAAAAGCTAGCTTATGAGTAGAGGTTTACCCTCATTTTATAAATCAATGTAAATTCACTTCTTCAACTAATATAAAACTATCAAACACTCTTTGTCACATGCAGCATGCCCACTCGACTGTACCTACACCCGTGTAATTGAGTTTGAGCCCAACCCAAGCTTTGATACCATGTCAAAAAATATTCTTAGGCTTAACTCCCTCTCTCACATGCAGCGTACTCACTTGGTAGCGCCTACACCCATGTAATTGAGTTTGGGCCCAACCCAAGTTTTGATAACATGTCAAAAAATGATTTTAGGCATAATTTCACCACAAAAGCTAGTTTATTAGTGGATGTTTATACTTATCTTAGAAACCAATATCAATTCATTTTTTTAACCAATGTGGGAATATTTAACATCCCCTCTCACCCATAGCATGCCCATTCAGCAGCATCTGCATCCATGCAACGGACTTTGGGCCACGCAAACTAGGTAGAGTCCAACCCAACCAAGCTCTAATATCATGTCAGAAAAAGGTCTTGAGACTAACTCTACCATAAAAGCTAACTCATAAGTGAAAGTTTACTCTCACCTTATAAACCAATATAAATTTATTTTTTCAACCAATATGAGATTATCAAACAGTATTTATAAAATAGTAATAAACTAAAAAATATATATGAAAGTGCAAAATGCAATTAATTTAGTTACCCAATCAAGAAGATAAACAAACTCCTCCTTTGGCCTATAATTAGTGTTGCTCTTCCCACTAACAATCTCTAATGCAACAACTTCAAAACTATACACATCTGCCTTGTCAGTTAATTAACCTCTCATCGCGTATTCAGAAACCATATAGCCTCTGGAGTGAACATATATATCAACACATAAACTAAAGACCATACCACCAGCGAATAAAGATTTAGAAGAATAACTTAGAACCTTTCACTATATAAGAGAGAGAGAGAGAGAGAAAGAGAGAGCTCACATTGTTCCAGCTATTCTTGTGCTGATATGGGTGTTCTCTTTTTCGTCAAGCTTAGTTAAACCAAAGTCAGATATTTTAGCATTTAGATCCTTGTCAAGCAGTACATTGGTTGCCTTAATATCTCTATGAACTATTTTCAATCTTGATTCCTCATGAAGATAAGCTAATCCCCGTGCTATCTCTATGCATATCTTCTTTCTTATTTTCCAATCCAAGTTAAGCTTTTGTTCTTCTTTACCTAAAATAAGAAAATAAGGGGTAGACAAAGTCTAGTCATAGTTCATTCTAAAAGTTCAGAGAAATGACATATTAGGTGTTAGTGACACAATGCCGAAGAGTGCACGAGCAAGACTGTTGTTTTCCAGGTATTCATATACAAGCAGTAATTGGTTTCCTTCAATACAGCAGCCATAATGCTTCACAAGATTTGGGTGCTGTAAGGCTGATATCATTCCTATCTCGTTCACAAATTCACGGTTCCCCTGCTTAGATTTTGAGGAGAGCTGCTTGACAGCAATTACTAGCCCATCTGACAGTGTACCCTGGAGTCAAGCAGATAAGCATTTCAGAATACAGTAAAGAGAATATTCTTTTTCCCACTAGCCACTGTTTTCCAATGTGTGCGTAGACTAGAAAACCATAATTACCTTATAAACAGGCCCAAACCCTCATTCTCCAATCTTGTTTGCAGGGTCAAAATTATTGGTAGCAGCCTTAATATGTCTAAGGGTGAAATAACCAGTTTGAAGATCTAATGCACGAAGTTCTGCACCAAAACAAAGAAAAGAAAATTTAACCAAACATGTTAATGTCAAGAAGAGCAAACATATCTGACTCTTCCAAGATAATCACAACTTCAAGAAATCAACAATTGCAGACAAACAAGAAAGTACTTAATATTTATCAGTCTTACCTTTGTTGTCGAGATCTTTTCCCCCAAAGCAACCTTTCATCCACAGGCCAACCAACAACAGTATCACAACAGCACATGAAGCAATTACGATACCAGCAATGACTCCAGCAGATAAACCTCCAGTATCTACCTTAAAGTCTACAAGAAGGAAGAGAGTTTATGGAACAAGCTTGAAGGAAAAAAGAGAGGAAGGCCTTATAGAGGAGATAAACATACTTGGTGTGACTGTAATAGCAGATATAAGAGGTCCATAAACACCTCTGTCAGGAATGGCATTGGTCCCTTTACCAGCCCAGTATAAGTGGACCTCTAAAGTGCTACCATTAACCCAGACATTATCAACTTCTATGGTGAAGTTTTTTCCAACACCTCCAGCTTCCTGTGCAATGTTAAAGTCTTTCCAAACTAATTTTTCCTGTGTAAAAATCGGGATTCGAATAGAAACTTTATAAAACTCATCTGAAAGTTAGTTTTCTTCCTCTTTCAAAACTGATCCTTATAACGAGTAAATATTTCTGACTAAATTCTACTAATGAAGAGTTTTTTCTCCTCACCTGAATCAACACATCAAATATACGCCTTCCAAGGCTCGCATAAGACTGATCATCAGTAAACATAATTTCAGCGAAGTGCAGCTTCACATTATAAGGACCTTTTCGCATGCACAGACCATAATACTTGAGTGATTGGGCAGAGACGCGTGCAGTTTTGTAATATTCAGCACCAGTCACATTCAAACCATATTGGTTTGCTGCAAGGTTATTAGCGTCGTCATTGTCCATGTAGACCCCTGAACTGCTATAAGCCCACCTAGTTCCTACTGAAGCAAAGTTTGATTGGCCCTTTGTGTTTAGGTCTTCCTCGTAATGGTTTCCCCCTTGTCTGATTGCTCCTTCTCCACAATTAATGAACAACGAATGGTCTGCAAATGTAAAAATATTATGTCAAAATATGAATCCATTGAAATCATGGGGTTATTGCAATTCACAAAACCACAATGTTACATCTAACAATGCTTACGGTTGGCTTTTGCAGGGCAGGGAAGGTCCTTCTTCAAGCACCAAGAATTTCTGGCAGTTGACCGTTAACGTTTGGTTAATCGTTTATGTTAGGATCACAAATTAATTAGGAAATATAGTCAAGGAAAAGGAAAACTAGAGATATAACTTACGAGTTGCTCTGTGAAGATGAAAAATTGGACACTAAGTTCCTGTAAAATGACCAAGGCAGGATTATATATAACAGAAGAGAATATATGAAATAGTGAAGATTATAAAATCAATAGATTTTGTTGGAGGTATGAACATATGAGTAGGTCAGATAAAGTGGATTACACATAGGACTGTTGGCAACTAGTTGGAGTTGAATCAGTAAAATTGTTGTAAGATAAATCCCTGCAATAGATTATACCACATAATTCAAAATCAATCAATAATTATTGCAAAACCAAACAAAAAACAACGCATGGAAAATGATCATAGCTTGAAAAAATTACTTACAATCTCCTTTTGCTGTTCAATATCCAATTAGGCACTGATCTGGTCAGCGAGTTGTTTGTCAAAAAACTAAATGAAAAAGTAAAACACAAACAAACACATTTAGATCAAAATGCTAGCAAACAAGCAATCATAGAAGTATGTAAGCACAATTAACTTAAGAATTATTAGATGTCAAGGGCTACAAATTTGGACTAAACAAATTTATTCATTAACTTACATGAAATCTATGCCAGCCAAAGTCTCAAGTGTTGCTGGTATTTGACCGGTCAACTGATTGAAACTCCGGTCTCTACAATAATAAAATAGATCAACATACATAAGGTTTCCCCAGTTAAACGTTATCATAATCGCATCTATGAGGAAATAAACATCCATATAAACACTTACAAAAATTTTAAATTTGTCATAGCCCCAAGGTATGATGGAATTGTACCAGTAATCATGCAATTTCTGAGTATCCTGGGTTACAGGAATAGAAGCAACACATTAGTAAGTTAGAGCAATCAATAAATGAGCCACACAGGAAATTTTATTACAATAAATTAAGTCAATATCAACTCACAATCTTTTCATGTTTTTCATGGCCTGCAAATTAGGGAAATTCGAACTTGCTCCACTCAAATCAGAGATCCTCCTAAAAATAAAATGTATATATTAAAAATTGTGAATAGTTCCATCTTTCTAGTACTTCTTTCAAATCTTAATAATTCATGATAGATAAATTTATATCATTTAATACAAGTGGAATTGAATGCATACAATTGCTCCAAATTTGTCACCAGAGAAATACTGGAAGGAATGGCTCCTTCCATGGATGCACCCTGCAAGTCCCTACAATTCATTCAACATGCCTTAGATAACAAAAAAATACAATACAGTTTGTAAGGAAAAAGACGAAGAAAAGAAAATTAAAATGCAGTACAGAACTCACAGTCTTTCAAGATTAGTCCAGTTCCCGATAAAATCAGGTATCTTTCCTGTCAAGTTACTCCCATCTAGTAGACTGCAAGCAATAGTAAGAGATCAGGAACTTCTAAATTCTGAACAGCCAATTTCCATAATGATTTTTTTTCATATTAAATCACTTACAAATAAGTTAAATTCTTTAGATTTCCATATGATTCTGGTATTGATCCTGAAAAGTTGTTTGCAGAAAGAAGACAATAGGAGCAAATGAGATCATTATAAGATCGAATGAACCAACAAAATGAAAAACCTGTCTGATTCAAAGAACGTAGATAAAGTGTGATGACATATTTCAACCCTTAAATTGGACTTGCCCCCAAAGATCAATAGGTCTTTATTCGAAGTTGTATTAGGGATATGGTTGATTAATAGGTAAACAATGAAAGGTCTCGGTTCAAAAGAACTTAGGATCATACCAAAACACTTTATTCATTCTCTTATTCATCACAATATTTTTCTTTTCTTTTCTTTTTTTTTTTCACTATCACCTCTCTTATTTTCTTCCACTTCTTCTTTTTTTATTCACTTCCCCTTTCCTTCGTACATCTAAGCATCATAAAACTTGTGCTTCTCTCTTTTTCTTTTTCTCATTTCTTTCTATATATTTTTTTCTTTTCATTTTCATGCTTTTTTTTGTCTTTTCTTTTTTTTTTCATCATAATGCTATTTAGAGCACATTTCTTTCAAAGCATATGCTCATGTATACATCATATCAATATTAACACTTTAATTTCCTTCTTCTTTTTCACCATGTAGCATGATCCCAAGCTCATAAGGGCATGGTTAAATATAAGGCTCAATAGGATCATTTAATAAGGGTATACAAAGAAAAAGACTAAAAGTGTTGGACTTTAAAGGGTTTATGATATATTTTAATGCAAGATAAGGAAGTAGGCATTTATAGGTAAAATTGCCTATATCACTTCTAAGAAGTCCATCCAATTTTCAAATCAAAGCAACTCATGTTATCTATAATGATGATTGTTCATTAGTATCCAATGCAAAACCTATTAGAGATCATCTATTAAGAACAAAAAGTAAAGAGTATTTAAAGAGTAGAAACAAATAAATACCTCAGAAAGAAATGCTCAAAGGACTCAAATCCTCACCAAGGGTAGTCTTTACTAACAGTCAATAATTCATAAAAAATGGTATTCATCTACTCAATTGACTAAAATCATGACATTCAAAAGTCTCAAATCATGTAAAGATGTTCATGGCTATTCCCTAGTAAAGATATCCAATAAAAAACATGCATTAAGACTCTATTGACAAATATAAAGTAATTAGCCAATTTGATGTGAGTAGAATTCAAAAACTAAAAACAAAAAATTTAATGAAAATTTTTGCAAAAACTAAAAAAGCATTTTTCACCACCCCCAATCCTAAATTAAACATTGTCCTCAATGCTTCAAATATAAAACATAAGTAAGAGAAGAGTAAAAAACAAAAATAAAACAAAGAAAAAGAATAGAATTACTTAGATGGGTTGCCTCCCATTAAATGCCTTAGTTAACATCTTGGCTAGACGTACTTCTACCAAATTATCAACCTGGCTCTCATGGATAAGCATATTTATACATTAATGACCTTGATCCTCTATACTTGCCTCGTGGTATGGAGGTAGGGTAAAGCTGAATCACATTAAAAATGTCATTGTATTCATTTTACTTTATTATCGCTTGTGTTTTTATGATGTTGCAACATGTAGTTTGTTTGTTTGTTATGACATGTTCCATTCTTATACAATATTTAGATAATTGTCATAACACTTGTTAACTTGACATAACAATCACAAAAATTAGGTATTATACAAGAAATATATTATTTCATGTTTGAAGTAATCCTTTGTTTTGTTAATTAGCTAGATAGGTACTATTCGAGAATTGTTATCTTAACACCAATCAAGTTGGTACACACCATCCTTGAATTTTCTTCAACAATAAATGTTCAAACAGATTGTCAATATCTATTTAATAAGTTTGAAATAATCTTTTGTTTTGTTAGTTAGCTAAATAGGTGTTGTTTGGGAATTGTTATCTTATCACCAATCAAACATACTAACTAGTGAGTTAGATCCACCGTTGTAAGAAAGATGGACTGTAACCCAAGATTCTAATGTTTGAGTTCCCTTAAAAACATTTTTTTGACAAACATATCATTAAAATTTTTAAATTTGAAAAAATTTAGATATTCAAATAGGTGCTATGCAAATCCATCAGGGTGGGTTAGATTCAAACATCAGGGTTTGAATCGAACCTAGAAATCTAGGTCAATTTGAACCCCATTTAGGTTGTGTTTTAGTTGATTTTAGAGTTGTGTTTTGTTTGAAAATTACAGATCTGAGTTGTGTTTTATTTGAGAAACGGAAAAAGAAGAGAGAATGGAAAGGGAAGAGGAGATTGGCAATGGTGATAATGGTGGGTTTTGTTGATGATGGTGATGAATTTGATGAAACAATTGGTTTTTTTTTTTTTTTTGGGTTTTAGGTTGTTGGAAACCTATAAACCTAAAACCAAGTTAGTTTTTATTTTTATTTTTATTTTTGTTTTATTTTTTATTTAATATTATTATAATAATAATTTAAAGGGTATTTTAATCATTACATAAGTTTGGAGAATATAATAAGATTTTATAGAATCTTAGTAAAGGCATTTTGGTCATTTCACTATTTTGGAAGGAAAACATTAATATTTAAATCGAAAGTTAATGATATAGGGCAGTTCATCTAAAAAAAAAAAAAAACCGGGTTTTGATCACTGATAATTTACTTTTTATAGGGGTTTCTTATAGTATCCTTACACACACACACACACATATGTACATATATATATATATATATATGGTCTATAATATACTTGAGTATCTATATACTTAAATTGATTACATTCTAAAGTTACTGACTATATTTCATTATATTTGATTACAATCGAAGATGTCTGATTACAATTATACATGATCAATTGTTGTAAATGTGATCAGACTCATTTAGTTGTAATCAGATATACTAAATACATAATAAAATATAATAAAATACGATCAGTAATTTTAGAATGTAATCACTCATTTATAGTTGTCAGATATGTGCTATATACATATTTATATATAAGGTGAGACGAATAATAAGCCTGGCAAGTATGTCAATTTTTTAATCCCCAATTTTCTTATCATCTTGATACTTCAATTCATGTTGAAAGCAAAAGGAGTTGGATTTTCCTGCATCATTCAAACAAAAACACATATCAGTAACAACCTCTTTTTTTTTTTTTTTTTTTGATATTACATCTCCTAATACTAGATAAGATATTTATCGGGATCTATTGATAGAGTCTGTTTAGTGAGTAGCCCCGAAATCTACTCCCAGAATTAGGAGAGAGCTAACTCTCAAGCAAGTGTTGAGTAAAAAAAGGAGACCTAAAGAAAGAGCAAAGAGAGGGTATCTTCACAATGTTGAGTAAAAAACCAGAGCAGAATAACATATTCCACTGCTGTTAATTAATCAATCTATCCATATATATGTTCATGGAGGAGCAGTAGTAAGCTGCATTTTGTAACCTTTTGTGAAATGAAACAACTTTCACGTTTAATATGATCTTCTTCGTTCATGAATCTAATTGGTGCCAAAAAGGTGGAAAGACCACATTTCAACTTTTGGTATCCTATAATATAGGAAATTATTGAATCCATGTTAAATTATTGATCCCCATCATCATGTGTTTACCTAGTAATTATTTTTACTGTTCCTGCAAAAGGGGATCAATAGCCAGAAATTTAACTGGTTGTTTTAGTTAATATCTTAGGCCACGACTTGACCCTTTGTTTGAGGGTCAACTTGATTAATTATATTCTTTATACAAAGATTCTGAACAAAGATTTAGAGTCTTAAAGAGTTGGAATGTCAATAAATCAAGAGTCTCATATTGATAAAGAGGCCTAAGCATCTCTATTTTACAAAAGCATACTACTATATGCTTTCTTCCATGGCTGCAGTTCTTAGAACACCTTGTTTTTGTTTAGTTTTATCTCTGTATTTGATTTCCATAACCTTTGCACAAGATGGAAACCGATTCATCTACAATGGCTTCAATGGAATCAAACTGCATTTGGATGGACTAGCAAAAGTCCTTCCCAATGGCCTGTTGCAGCTAACTGACATCTCTGAGCTGAAAAGTGGTTATGGTTTCCATCCATATCCAATCAAGTTCAATACGTCTTCTTCTCAATCTCTTTCTTTTTCAACACGGTTTATGTTTGCATTGGTTCCAGCAATGCCTAATTTTGGTGGCAACGGCATGGCTTTTGTCTTCTCACGATCTTTGGTCTTCACTAACACAGCTATTGCAAGTCAATATATTGGACTCTTTAATTTGAGAAACAATGGCCAGCCTACAAACCACATCTTAGCTGTTGAGCCTGATACTGTAGAAACTCTCAAGTTTGAAGATATTGATGGAAATCATGTGGGGATTGATGTGAACAGCATGATTTCCGATGATTCTGCTACAGCAGCTTATTTTTCTGATAGTGAAAGGAAGAACAAAAGCTTGATGCTAGCAAGTGGAGATCCAATACAGATGTGGGTAGACTACAATGGAGCAGAAAAGTTACTTAACGTGACACTAGCTCCGATCGGATTTCCAAAACCAAGCAGGCCTCTCCTGTCAACATCCATATATCTTTCTAAGATTTTCTTGGACTTTATGTATGTTGGATTCTCTGCAGCTAACGGTACACGTAAGAGTGACCATTATGTTCTCGGATGGAGCTTCAGCAGAAGTGGAGAAGCACAAGATCTCGATATTTCAAAGCTTCCTCCATCTCCCCCAAGAAGAAAAACAAGAAAGAAAAATGATCCAATGATGATTGTTTTGGCTGTAGTTGTGGTGCTAATGTTTATAATAGTTGGAGCTGTTTACTTTGCAAGGAAGAAGAAATATGCAGAAGTATATGAAGACTGGGAAAAAGAATACAGTCCTCATAGATTTTCTTACAAGAATCTCTACAAAGCAACTAAGGTTTCAAGGACAAAGAGGTTATAGGGCAAGGCGGTTTTGGAAAGGTTTATAAAGGTGTACTTCCTTCTAATGAACAAATCGCTATCAAAAGGTTCACTCATACTTCAGGACCAATGATGAAGCAGTTTGTGGCTGAGATTGTAAGCATAGGAAGGCTAAGGCATAGGAACTTGGCGCGACTCCAGGGCTACTGCAGGCAAAAAGGAGAGCTTGTGTTGATATATGATTACATGCCTAATGGTAGCCTTGATAAAATTTTATATGGTAGTATGAGACCAAATCTGAATTGGTTTCAGTGAACAAGAATTCTTTGAGGAATAGCTTGTGGCCTTCTTTACCTCCATGAAGAATGGGAGCAAGTAGTTCTCCATAGAGATATATAGCCTAGCTTCTTATAATATTCTTTTAGATGCTGATCTAAATGGAAGATTAGGAGATTTTGGCCTTGCTAGACTCTACGATCATGGTTAATTGTTTTGCTAGACTTCTTTTGTTCTGTCTCTGGTCATTATCCCTGGCACTCTCTCCATATTTAGATAACCATCTATCCCATTTGTTTTCTTGCCTTTATAAAGTAGCAAAGGGTAATGCGTCCATTGGCAGTTACCTTTAATTTAATTCTAGACTATCTTCCCTACAAATGAATTACAGTGATAATGCAGTGAATGTAAAATATAAGAAGTCCCTTTCTTTAGAGCCTAAATAAAAATAACAATTAAACAATCTTACCAATACTTTCAGTTTTCTAACCCTAACAACATATATGCACCTTTCGATGTATCACAATAAATAAATAAACCAGCACTCAAAATACTCCCTAATATTATCAAAATAGTCTCGAATTAAATTAAACAAATCAGCGCTTAATTTGGATAAAAACAGTCCCAAATCAATTTTTCAATAGAACAATTTTCAGTGTTAAACCAAAAATGAATACATTGCAAACTGCTGCTATTAAATCATTTTAGACTCGTTTAAGACATTATAAATTAAGATTAAGAAGATGCAGCTGCTGTCTTTAAGAGAAGTCAATAAAATGACTTTTTACGGGGAAAAAAAAAAACTCGAAAGTTTTCCACGACTACTCTAAGACAAATCAACTACCCTTTTTTGTTAGGAAATGAACCTTATAAAACACTTGATTAGTGAAGAGAAAAAATAATAACAAAACAAAAAACAAATAAAACAACACATAAAATTTACGTGGTTTACCCAAAGTAAGCCACGTCCACGAAGTTGTTATAGATGTTCAGTATAAGGAGAAAAAATAACAAGTGTTTACAAACATTCAATTCCTTGCAACCTAAATTCTGATTACACTTGAAAAAATAACAATTTTCTAATACTCAAAAAAATCTAACTTTTCACTCAAAGAGTTACTCCACTCTTTTTCTCTCAATTCTGGGATGCATAAAACAATTAGAAGAGAGGTCTTTATAAGACACCTCTAGTCAACCTCTCATCAATTACCATTAATTGGTTTCCTTTTTAATCACACATCATACTGCCTCAAATTTTTTCACTATCATAACATAGAATTATTGAGTTTCCTAATTTTGCATATAATTGATTCAGTGCATTAAATTCTTTGATTTCATGAATCAATTCCTTGAAATTAGGAATCAATTACTTGATATTAGGAATCCACAAACAACAATCTCCCACTTGAAGAGTCACTTCAGTCATGTCTTCACACAAAATCAATACAACAACTCATCTCTCCTTTTTCACTCTTGCAGGCCAATTGAAGTTGAACATAACTTCTGTTTGTCAATCGTTGCTGTTTTCATTAGCACATTTGTAGGGTTTTCATTTCCATAAATCTTCTCAAGCCTTAGAGCTTTGTCCTCCAAAAGAGGCTGAATAAAATGATAATTCATTTGAATATGTTTCATTCTAGCATGGAAAGACAAATTTATTGTCATGTGGATTGCACTATGACTGTCATAATAAAAAACATTATCCTTCTTTTTTTTTCTCAGTTTTTTCAAGAAACCTTGAAACCAAATCATCTTGTTACTAGCTTTTGTAACTACAACATATTTCGCCTCGGTAGTAGAGAGAGCTACTGCTTTTTGCAATTGAAAAACTTAACTCACCACAGTTTCTCAAAGAGTATACACATAATCAATAGTGCTCTTTCTATTTTTGACATCTCTATCTAGTTCAACGTCAATAAAGCCTTCTAGTTTTGTATCCCACTTTTAAAATAGAATGCCATTTTTGTGGTACTTCATAGATATTTGAAGATTTATTTAATTGCACCTCGACGTCTTGCTGCAATTATTCATATACCTACTCACTACTCCTACTGTTTGTGCAGTATCTGATTTGGTACAAACCATGACATACATCATACTTTTAATGGCTAAGGCATAAGAAACTTTCTTTATGTGATCATGTTCTTCATCGGTCTTCAATGAATTCTCCTCAAAAAGTTTGAAATGGGCAACTAAAGACGTGCTCACTGGTTTAACATATTAACATGTTAAATTTGGAGAGTACTTTGTTGACATACATTGCCTATAACAACATCAAAGTTCCTGCTACTCTATCTCTTATAATCCTCATTCCAAGAATCTGCTTCAAAACACTAAGATCTTTCATTGTAAACTACTTTGAGAATTCTCCCTTTAAGTTATTTATCTCTTGCGTATTAGGATTTGCAATAAGCATATCATATACATACAAAGCAAAATAATAAAGTTATTGCCAAACACCTTAATGTAACAACAATGATATGTTTGACATCTTATGAAGTTATCTAACTTGTTGTACCACTGTCTTAGAGCTTGTTTTAGACCATACAAACTTTTCATCAACTTGCACACCATGCTTTATTTGCCTATTATCATGAAGCTTTTCGATTGCTTCATATAAATCTCTTTCTCCAAATAGCCATAAAGGATTGCTATCTTTACATCTAACTACTCAAAATGTAAATTCTCTATAGTTATCATTTTTAGAACCAACCTGATTGTTGTCAGTTTCACTACTGAAGAGAAAATCTTAGTATAGTTGATGTCTGCTTTCTATTAAAATCCTTTGACCACTAATCTAGCTTTGTCAGGTTTGCTTCTATCATGCTCTTTTTGATTATAAAAACTCACTTGTTATGTAAAACATTATTCCCTTTTGGTAGTTTAGTTGGTTCCCATGTTTAATTCGACATTAGCGAGTCCCTTTTATCTTTCATGGCATCTGCTATGATCTCCTCATTGCGAAAATCATTGGAGGAGGAGATTATAGCAAATCTATTCCAACCAAATAGGAGATCGATCTATTTTGATTAGATCTCCTCTCCGGTTGGATGAAGACGAAGATGAAGATTAAGGATGCGTTTAAAGTTTGGATATGATAATGTTGGTGATGAATTGATGATGATAAATGAAATAATGATAAGGGATAATCTTAAATAATCTATTATAGTTTGCAAAAATATTCATTTTATCATCTATGGTTTCTTTTTTGTCCAAAATCTCATCCGATATTAATAAAAACACTCAAAATACTTCCTCAAGGCGTGTGAAAAGACGACAATAACTCTGATGATCATAGATTCTGTTAGGTTGACTTAGTTGACTATTTGACTTTAAGGGAAAAAAGGACAGTACGATAAAAAATTAATTAAAATTGATTAAAATAAATTAATAAAAATAAATATTATTAAAATATAAAAATATAATATTAAAATTGAAAATAAATAAAAATTTTAAAATATGAAAATATAATACTAAAATCAATGAAATAAATAAATAAAATTATATTATATTTAAAAAATAAAATAAGAAAACCAAAACTGAAACCAAATCATTTTAGGTAAAAAAAAAATCCAAATTATTTCTTATCTCAAAAAATAAAAACATCAAAAAAAAAAAAAAGGAAAGAAAGAAAACTGAATCCAGATTTTATTTTCTTTTCATTCTTCTCCTCCTCATCGCCACTATTGCCACCAATTGTCTTCTTCTTCCCTTATCTTTTCTTTTTCTTCTTCTTCTTCCACTTATCTTCCTGTTGTTATACCCATCTTCACCACTGATGAATGTGGCACACACATCTCCACTACCGTCTAGCTAGCACACTCATTTCTTATAACCAGACTAGACCTCATTGTCCTCTAACCGGGTTGCCATCGTTCTCTAGAGTCTCTTTTCACCATCGTCAGTCCGTCATGTGGACAATTCCCTCCCTCGCGCTCTCCCATTTTTGGTTCCTTACTTGGACACACTCTCTCCCTCTCGCTTTCCCATCGTCATGCCTCTCCTCATTAGTGGTGTGCTTCTCCTTGCGGGTGTCATGCTTCTTCTTAGTTGATTTTGGTTGCTAATTTTGATTGATTTTGATTTTGGTTGGTTTTCATTGATGATTGATGATAATGGTGTTAATGATTGATGATAGATGATTGGGTTAATGTGGGAGTTTTTCCTCGATTGATGATAATTGGGCAAGAATTTTGAGTTTCCAATCACTAGAAACCAAAAAATTCTAGGTTTCCAATGATTGGAAACCCAAAAATAAGGAAGGAGAAGAAAGAGAATGAGAGAGTGAGAAGGGAAACCTAAGGGAAAAAAAAAAAAAAAAGATAGTCTAATGGAGTCCATGGCTGGTGTGTTAAAGATTGATGATGAAAATAAAGGTTAAAGCTTGAAGATGAAGATGATCCATAGTTGACAAACTTTTTCTTTTTTTTTTTTTTTTTTTTAAGTTGGTGAGTTGATCTGCACAAGCTATCTATGAGATAAATAGTAGAGATCGGTTTTTATTAGTTTATATTTTTTATTTTAAAATATTATTTTATAATTATTTTATTTATTAAATAGAAATCTTTTTATGAGGGTTAAAATTGTATTTCTATAATTTTCCTAACTTTTCTCTTAACTTACTAATAGTAGGAGAGATTTTGGATAAAAATGAAACTTAGATAGTAAAATGAACATTTTTACAAACTACAGTAGATTTTTGCGATTATCCCTAATAATAATGAATTGGATTGATAAATGAATTGATCTAATTGGATTTTTTTTTTTTTTGAAAGTGATGTAATAGAAGTAAATGAATTGGAAGATGATCTATTCATTAGGTAAAACCAAAGTGATGAATTGGATGATCAGTGATGAATTAGAAGATGATCTGTTCATCTTCCACTTTAAGTTATTTCTTTCAAGTTGAAATGAATTATTATTCTTAATTTTTTGAAAATTAAAATAACTAAAATAAATTATTTGACTTTTTAAATTTGACCAAAATAAATGGTGTTTCAATCTTTTAACATCTTTGACCATTAACTGTTAAAATTTAACAATAGCTCTCTAATTGGTTGGTTTGGGAGAGGGGGAGGGATGTATTTATGTTAAGTTTTTGAGAACTCAAGTGGGTTCATTCAATTATGGGCAAACATGTCATATTTATGCAATTTCAACCAAATCCCAAGGAGTTTGCACAGTTTGCTCTTTTTTTTAATCTAAAGACTAAATAGTCTTGATTATTCTATTACCTAAATAATATGTTTGCATTTTATTTTTTTAATATCTCAATATACATGTTGATCTTTTTTTTTTTTTAAAAAAAAGAGAAAAATATCTAAAACTAAATACTTTTAAGTTTATATCCTTATAACTAATAATTGTTATGTATTTTTATTTTAAAATATATAGATAGTTGAAAGCAAATCATTTAATAAATCATAACGAATTTTACCTATATGTTATGCCCGTTTTCTTGATTGAGACGAATGGGCCACTAAAGGCTCGAAAGACAAGTACAATATCCAAAAGCCCAAGAATCCCAACTCCCAGATCACTGTAGCAAGCTTGCTGGGCTCGCGAGCTCGCATAATGACAAGACAGTTCAAGCACATTTCTAGCCCGTTTTAGTATCTCTCCAGTCCGCGTAGGTCGCCAGGTCGGAAGCTCGCGCTAGGAAATACCTTGTGCAACAAGTCATTAGACCTACCTAATTTCCCGATTTCTGCACCGGCACCATCATAACAGTTTTCGAAAAGTATTTAATGCGACAACCGTTCATTTAATGAAGGGAAGACTTTACCTGAAGCATTAAATGCAGGAGTGGGTGTTTAAAGAATAATCATTATTACAGTATTAAATGCAGTATGCCTTGTGTCAGATTAGTTGGAAACAACCATGATTTGTAACGTATGTAATACTTAATTGGATCTCCCTCTCTCTATAAATAGGGGAGATTTTAACTGTAACAACAACTTAAACACACTAGTATTACCGTCACTCTACCGGAATCAATTCAGAGTGACCCGTGAACATAAGTGCACTCGCTGAATCACGTAAAGTCCTTATCTATTCATTCTTCCTTCCCCCTTCTTACTTTATTGATTCCTTCATAACTGCTATTCATCTACCATAACCAGCATTCAGCTCCTTTATTATGATACACCAACCTTAAACTATAAGTATTACACTTGTCATCATTTATTACACCAAATACGCGACCTGGGCCTTTGAATCTCTAGGTCAACCATTTCCGAATGTCGACATCTTTTGGCATTAGAAGGAGGGCTCAACTGCGATTTGGTGATCTCTTCTCTAGTTAACTTCTCCTTTGACTGCTTGTATCTTATCGCGTTTTAATGGCTAGAACGAGAATGAGCAAAAGTATTGGTATGACGGATGATTGACCTGGAGGCCAAGAGGATCAACAAAGCACTCTACCTTTTAAGGGAGAGGTCACCTAGGAGTGGCAGTAGCGCCAGCGAGCTCTAGAAGATACAGTAAGACAATTGACCGAAACCGTGAGGGCACTGACAGTGGCCTAAACCCAAGTCATGCAAAGGCAGGTGGAAGTCGTGCCCCCTAGAAGAGGTCGCCAGCAGCTTACAGAGGAAATCCCAGCCTCGAAAGGAGTAGTTGACAGAGACAGGTCGTTGTCTGAAGAGTCCGTCCGCTATTCGAACTTAAACCCGATAAAGAGAGGACGACACGTGCAGGAAAGGGAAATCTCACCTCGTCCCTTGACATAAGGGTGAGAGTGAGTCATAAGGGCGACAGATATGTTGAAGATAGTCGTGGGCACAAGTGAGCTCACTAGCATCGTGATGGTTGTGAACCCGAGCTGCAAATGGGTCCTCGTCCGGTTAAAAACTTTGATTGGATGAACAGGTTGCAAGATCATTATGCAGATAGGCAGGAAAGTACCAGTAGGCGAAGCTCCGTTCGACGATCTCAATCCTAGGATTCAATGGTGGAAGAATTGTTGCAGAGGGTCCAACAGCTGGCGGCACGACCTGGGCCTCAGAGTCAGGAAGAGCAGGATAGTGACAGGGTCCCATTCGCTCGGGAGATCGAGACAGTGCCTTTGCCACCCAAGTTCAAGCTCCCGAGCATTCCGTCCTATAATGATAGAAGTGACCCATATGACCATCTGGATGCGTTCAACGTGCAAATGGACCTCCAGACAAGCAATCTAATGGTTAAGTGCAAACTCTTCCCAGCTATCCTAGGAGATGCCCCACGAGCATGGTTTAAGAGTCTCCTAGCTTGTAGCATAAAAAGTTGGAAAAAGTGTCAGCAGAAGTTCCTTAACCAATATAAGGCCTTGAGGAAACAGCTCGCGCCCCAATGTCGCTTCGCTACCATTTTCCAGAAGCATAATGAGTCCTTGAAAGATTACATCACCCGATTCAGAGATGATGCGAGCAATGTCGAGGCACCCTCAGATGAGAGCATCCTGACAGCGATCTCGATAGGACTCAAGAAAGATGAGAAACTTTATGAGAGCATTTACAAATCCCCAATGAAAGATCTGGGTGAGTTCTATGAACAAGAGGCTAAAGAGATAAGGTGGGAGGAAGCCTTTGGATCAAAGAAGTCCAATAACCAGCAGAGTGAAGCGAGCAGTTCCCACTAGGGGAAAAGGAAAAGCCATGATGGGAATGGAAGCGGCGAACATAGACATTGTTTTGCACATGTAGTGGTGAAGAGAGCTCGACTCGAGCCGAGAAGGGAACATCTTTGACGTTAAGGTCGATATGGGAGTTACAGTGTTTTGTTAGACAGACAAGACCGGATTTTCGCCGCAGAAAGGAATAGAGAGAATTTTGGGAAGCCCAACCTTATTGGAGTCCCGAATAGGCTCCGAGGTCCAAAGAAGTTTTGTGCCTACCATAATGAAAATAAGCATAACACCTCAAACTATTGGTAGCTGAAGGACACCATTGAAGAGTTGATCAGGTGAGGTCGTTTGGGAGAATATGTAGTGCGATCTATAGGCAAACGACCTCAGCAGCAGCGTCCTCAACCCCAATATCAGCAGCCTTAGCAGCAGTAACCCCAGTGAGCTCCCGAGCAGTAGCATGAACCTGCAGTAAAAACTATATTTACTATTTATGGTGGTCTTCACATTGCAGATACCTCGAATAGGTCACATCAGAGGTACGTGAGGGAAGCTAATCATGCCTTATTGGCAGACTATGGTGGAGTAGAGAGACATGTTAAGAAGGTGAAGGTGTCCTCAGATGACATTATAATCACTGAAGAAGATGCAAGGGGCGTGCACTAGCCTCACAATGATGCTATAGTCATCTGAGCCAAAATCAACAACATCGAGATACAGCGAATAATGGTGGACACCGGTAGCTCGGTCAACGTAATATATAAGGACTGCTTTGATCAGATGGGGTTGGGGACTGAGCAGCTAATGCCTTCACCTGAGCCTTTATACAGCTTCATCGGAGATGCGGTAACACCGATAGGCCAGATCCGACTACCTGTCACCCTTGGAGAATCAGGTTGACAAGCTACCGTATTGATAGATTTCTTAATCATCAACTGCCTGTTAGCTTATAATGTAGTCCTGAGACGACCCTTCATGAATGACCTAGACATGGTAACATCCACCAGAACACTCACAGTCAAATTCCCAACTCTGAATGGAATAGGATGCATTCGAGGAGAGTAGCAACTGGCCAGATGTTGCTATGAGGACACTGTGAAAATATGAGTCAAGGGAAAGAAAGTAAACGTGGTATTAGGAGGCGAGCAGCGAGTTGTGACCGAGACAAGAGTGAGTCACGACCTCGACCTACACGAGGTAGATTCAGATAAAGCTACAGGACCTACTGAGGAACTGAAAAAAGTATAGATCAGTAAGGCGGATCAAGAAAGATGCCTAAAATTAGGACGAGACCTAGCCCCAGAGGTCAAGACCCAACTCATAGACTTTTTTAAGGCAAATTTGGACGTCTTCGCTTGGAATCATGAAGATATGGTGGGGATAGACCCTAAGGTTATATGTCACAGGCTGAATATAGATCCCCAGCATAAGCCAGTCCGTCAGAAAAGGAGATCGATGACTCCAGAATGCTATGCTGCATTGAAGGAGGAGGTTAAGAAGTTGCCGACCAACAAGTTCATCCTTGAAGCCCATTATCCTATCTTGGTGGCCAATCCAGTCCTTGTGAAAAAGAAGAATAGGAAATCCAGGACTTATATAAACTTCATTGATCTGAACAAAGTCTTCCCAAAGATAGCTTCTCAGTGCTCACGATTGATCAGCTTGTGGATGCGATGGCTTGGCATAAGCTCCTAAGCTTCATGAACGCCTACTCGGGCTACAACCCGATTCCTATAAGCCCAAAGGACGAGGAGCACACTTCATTTATCACTAACTAAGACTTATACTGTTATAAGGTGATGCCCTTCGGATTGAAGAATGTAGGGACGACCTATTAACACCTGATCAATTCCATGTTCTAGGAGCAGATCGGGAAGACCTTGGAGGTCTATGTAGATAACATGTTAGTAAAGTCCAAGCAAGTAGTAGACCATGTCCGCAACGTAGATGAGACCTTCCAGATCTTGAGAAATTACCAGATGAAGCTGAATCCATTGAAGTGCGCCTTTAGAGTAACATCTGGTAAGTTTATTGGCTTTATGGTAAACAGCATGGGAATTGAAGTCAACCTAAAAAAGATTAGAGCGTTAGTCGAGATGAGGTCCCCAACTTGGATAAAAGATGTCCAAAACCTCAATGGTCAGGTCGCGGCGCTCAACAGATTCATTTCCAAGGCTACAAACAAATGCATGCCTTTCTTCCCAGCAATAAAGAAGGTGAAGAATTTTGAATGGACCGAGTAGTGTGAGGAGACCTTTCAACAACTAAAACAATATCTAGGCCAAGCTCTGCTCTTGTCAAAACCGAAGGAAAGGGAAAAGTTCTTTCTATACTTGGGAGTGTTTGAACACGCGTTGAGTGCTGCCTTGGTAAGAGAAGAAGAAAAGATGTAATTACCAGTGTATTACATTAGCAAGAGGCTGGTCGACGTAGAAACCAAGTACTTATAAATGGAGAAGCTGGCCTACTGTTTGGTGATCGCATCAAGGAAATTACGTCTCTACTTCCAAGCCCACCAGATTGAGGTCCTCACCCAGCACCTACTCAAGCAAGTCCTTCAGAAGTCAGACACTTCAGGCAGACTACTAAAGTGGGTCGTAGAGCTCGCACAGTTCGATATCGAGTACAAGCCCAAAACGGTGATTAAGGCTCAGGCCTTAGCGGACTTCATTACTGAGTTCACAAGACCTATCAAGGAGCAAACTGAGATCGCAGATGGCCCAACCTAGGAGTTGTACATAGATGGTTCCTCTAATGAGCACAACTTAGGGGCTGGAGTGTTGCTAATCAGCCCAGAAGGTCACAAAATTCTCAACGCCTTGAGGTTTGGGTTTCGAGCTACCAACAATAAGGCCGAATATGAAGTAGTGCTCACTGGACTCCGCCTAGCCAAAGAAGTGAGAGCTGAGCAGATAAAGGTTTTCAGCGACTCTCAACTCGGGGTGTGCCATGTTTAAGGAGAGCATCAGACCAGGGGATCTAAGATGACCAAATACCTTCAGAAGGCAAAGGAACTACTGGGAACCTTCCAAAAATTTGAGGTAAGTCAGATCCTACGAGCTCAGAACTCTTATGCAGATGCTTTGGCTCGCCTAGCAACCACTCAGGATACAGATTTCCTTGGAGTCATACCAATGGAATTCCTGTCAACTCCAAGTATAGAGAGAAATGATGCATTGATGGTCATAAGCATTCACCCCGATTCCTGGATGAGTCTACTGCTAAACTACTTACAGGAGGGAAAGCTACCAGATGACAACCTAAAGGCACGTCACCTGCGAGCTAGAGCAGCGCGGTACTGTATTTATGATAACATGTTGTACAAGGAAGGATTCCTAGTTCGCCTTCTGCGATGCATTGATGGCAAAGACTGCGAAACCGTGCTGAGAGATATACATGCAGACATTATGGAAACCATGTAAAAGGATTATCCTTAGCTCAAAAGGCACTCAGGTAAGGGTTTTACTGGCTGATCATGAAGTAAGATGTCATTGACCTAGTCAAGAAGTGCCAAAGGTTCGCCAAAGTCTTATGAGCTCTATCGGCCTACCTTCAGCAGATGGTGAGTTCATGGCCCTTCGCGATCTGGGGAATGGACCTCATCGAGCCTCTACCAATAGCTCAAAGGAGGTGCAAGCATGTAGTAATTGCTATGAACTATTTCACTAAATGAGCTGAAGCCAAAGAGCTCGTAGAAATCTCCACCTCAAAGATAGAGAAATTTATATGGAACAACATCATATACAGGTTTGGAGTTCTTCAGCAGCTCGTGACAGACAACGGGACAGTTCACCAGCAAGCAATTCATAAACTTCTATAACGAGCTCGAGATAGTAAAGAGCTTTTCAGCTGTAGACCATCCTTAAGCCAACAGTCAGGTCGAAGTCGTGAATAAGATTATCAAGCAGACCTTGAAGATCAAGTTGGAAGCTAAGAATGGGGCTTGGGTGGATGAACTACAGAAGGTACTTTCGGCCTACAGGACAATAGCTCGTAACTCCACGAGCAAAACACTATTCTTCATGATACATAGGTCCGAAGCTATGATCCTTGCTGAGTTCGAAGTTACCAGCCAACGAAGGGCATCGTTTTAGCCTAGAGATAATGATCAGCTGCTCGCTACAAGTCTGGACCTAATTGAAGAAACAAAGGAGACAGCTCGCATGAGGGTGGTTGTTTATCAACAAAGAGTCACCAGATATTACAACAAGAAAGTCTGAGCTCGGAGCTACAAGGCAGGCGACCTAGTCCTAAGGTTAATCCTCTTCACAGCTCACAAGTCAAGTGAACGAGCACTCGGACCAAACTAGGAAGGTCCCTTCCTCATCAAGGAGAACTTGGGGAATGAAGCATACCACTTGGCTAACATGGATGGATCTGAACTCCCATGGGCTTGGAATGCAGAACATCTTCATCTCTACTATACCTAAAAAACTGTCAGCTCGTTCTAGAACCTTTGTACATAATTCACTTTAATGATTGTTTGTAAAGTGATTTCACTTGTTGGTTGTTCTTTATAATATGTCTGATGCAGAAAGCGAGCTAGTTCAGTAAATGAAGTGTTGTTATTATAAAGAACATCGAGTGCCCGAATATACTTTTATGAAGCGAGCTGCCCTTTATTACGCTTCGCTTCTTAAAGATATCTTTACAATTACCTAAGAAGTTATTCGTTTTCAAAGAAAGAGTGTTGATAGCCGCAAGAATCATTACTATCTACCAGATGCATCTACGTTTGCCACAAATAGTTGTAAAGGCATTTCTGCAATCAATTTTAATCTCCTAAGGACAATTATTTTGTGGGATCTCACTTCTGACCAACAGGTCAGAATATCATAAATGCCATAATGGTTAGCCGCGATCTACGAGCTGTCTCTTCTTTTTTCTGGCGGACGAATAATTATAACCAACGTTTCTTATAGTGACTTTACGATCTATGAACCATCCTTTCTGATAATTATTATATGCTCCCTTGAAGGTGATCATGTGGATAGGGAAGCTATCCAGATATAATCTATGGAAGGAGCTGTTGTCTGCGCACTCTGGAAGGGATAATCTGAGCACTTTAATTACTGTGCTCTAGAAGGCGATAGCTTGTGGAAGGAGTTGTAATGAGGGTCTCGCCTGTGGAAAGGATTGCTATCAACACCCTGGAGGGCATTACCAGGGGCTCGCTAATAGTATAAAAGGTTTCACCCACGGAAAAGGTTGTACTCTTCATGCCCTGGAGGGTTCAACTTGGGACCTCCAATCAATCAAAGACTTCGCAAAGGGAATGGCTCGCAAGCTGCTATTGAAGTGCTTGCTGAAGGCACGATCTTCAAAAATGAACTTGCGACCTCGCGAGAGGGGCTACCTATGTTAAGGATTGCTCTTAAATCACATAAATTGTCTCGCAACCTCGCGAGAAAGGCTACCTATGTTAAGGATTGCTCTCAAATCATAAATTGTCTTGCGACCTAACGAGAGGGGCTACCCGTGCTGGGGTTTGCTCTCAAATCAAAGACTGCCTCGTGACCTTACAAGAGGAGCTGCCCATATCGGGGGCTACTCTCAAATTATATCGATATATCAAAGTACCTCAACGGGCTGAAATCTTCAAAATTCGGGAAAATGCTACTAATAGCCCTCAAGAAACTTGACATAGTAAGCATACTTGAATGAGCACCCCCGAGCTGTAAGTACTTGCACATTAATATGGAAATGTGTTATCACGTGCTAACATGCACCTGAATTGCTCGCAGGTCGAAAGCTTACGAGCTAACATATTATCATGATTATGATATGATTATAAATCTTGATTACGGTGTGTTTATTAATAGATCTTGACAATAACTCGTTATATATCAATAAGTATCAGATATCTACTATGCATATCTTATACTTTGTCGGAAATGTTGAAAAGTGCAGGAAATAAATTAATAAAGTCATCCCGACCTGTGAAATTGCTATCCATTACAAACGAAGTCCTCATCAAGGAGGAAAAGTTTAATGGTTACATGTTGAATAAAGGAAAGAAAACTAAAAATCTATCTAAGTGTTGGCAGGTGTCTCTGAAGGGGGTTGGTCCAATGAGGCCTCTGCTGGAGTCCCTATAGCAAAAGGATCCTAAGAAGCTGGAGGCCCTTCGAGGGCTGGAGCTAGATCCAGTGGAAGGTCCTGAGATGTTGGTTGACCAGTTGGAGAAACTGAGGAAGTATCGCCTTAATACGCACCTTGAGTGCTGGCTACATGCTCTACGAACTTCTGGATCGATGTGACCGCAACTAGTTCAAAGAATGAGTAATCCAAGTTCGGATGGTGTTGCCAAATTGTATATAGAAACCCGTTCTCGATTCCTACAGTAGCATTCTCTCGCTCTCGAGCAACTTGGGCTTCGACGTGCTACTTTACTTAGGCGATCTCCTCTTGTGCCCCAGTGAGCTCTTCCTTGATGATGACCAACTCCTGTTGCTGCTGGTTAACTTTGCCCTCCGTGCCCTTATCTCTGTTCTCTGTAGCCTCAGCTTTGTTCTCTGTGGCTTAAGCTTTCTTCTCCACGGACTAGGCTCTCTTCTCAACAACACTAAGCTCGCTCTTTACTTTCACTAGCTCTCTCTCAATCCTACTGACTTTGGAAGATTCTGCCTCTCGACAGGCTGTTTTTGGAGACAAGGCATCATCTGCATCCTTGAGCTTACTCTCTAGCTTTTGATGCTCCTCATGAAGGAGGTCCACCTCATCTTGCAGCCTCTTCCTTTCAGATTCGAGTTCTTCTTCAGCCACTTTGAAAGCTGTCTGCTTGCCCAACTGAATCCGAACCTCCCTCATCAGCTTCATCATACTCATACCAGCCTGAAAGATAGCAAGTGTGAAAACTCAAATCAATAAAATGCAATAAGAATGAAGGGATTTAAAGCTCACCAGCGCTATATGGCGAATGCCATGGTCGACCAGCTCCTGACCTACGATGTTTGATCCATGAAGCTCTGGGTCATGCTTCTTCCAAGTATCTGGTGTAGAACCTAGAAAGCTATTAAAGTACTCTATCTCTACCACTCTATCAGCTCCTCCTCTGGCCGGTCAGATCGCTCTAAGGTCTGGATGTTTAGGCCTCTCCCAATAATAATGACCCCAGGTCTCCTAACCTCAATGGCTTTCTGGCGCTTGAGGCTCGGGGGCTAAGTTATGCTTTTCCCTTCGTTCCTAACCAAAGGCTCAGGCTCTGGCGAAGCCGAGCTCTCTCCAGCAAAAACCCTCGTTCTCTTAGGCGCGACCTTCTTCTGCCCCTTAAACTTGGGGGCTTATTTCTCAACTGTTGTCACTGTCTCAACCTGAGAAGCAGCTATGTCAGTAAGCTATGAAAGTGCTCGTTGAGAAGGATCTAGTGAAGTGTCCTCCACGACCACGACCTCTAGTTTTGTGGACCTTAGCACAATGTTTATAGAAGAAATGTCCAGGATTAGTCTCTACATATCGTCCGAAGAGGTACTAATAGTCAGACTTGAAAAATGTTCTAGGGAAGAGTTGGAGTCAAAAGATGGAGGAACTACGAAGACTGAAGAGACCTCGCTACTCTTTTCACGAACCCCAATATCATCATTTATGTTCAAATGGGGACTAGTAACCAGTGGGGTGAGACTGTGAGATATCAACTCGGAGCCAAAAGGAAAGAGGTCATCGTCGTCAACCTTGGACTTAGCAAAGACCTCTAAGGTTACAGTCTCCTCCCTAGTAAGGTCGATCTTACTAGTAGAGACCTCTGCAAAAAAAAGATAAATTCGTTAAAAAAAAATGCATATTTTTATTGAGTGAGCTAAGGTCTATAACTACCTTGGGTCAAGACAAAAAAGTATTATTTAGGTTACACAAGGATAGGCAAGTGACAAAGGTTCAGTGGGATTTATATTCCCCACGTTGGACTTGATGCAGCTTTTAGGCAGATACTGTTTGAAGCAAGAGTTACGGGTTGAAATATAGTATAACCTGTCCCTCTGCTCGGCTTAACGACCATGGATCCCCTTAAAATTATAAAGGTAGTGGATGATGCGAGGAGTAGGAGGTAAGAGCCAATGCTTGATGAAAGCAACTACTAAGGAAGTCAACTAGGCGTAGGAGTTTGGAGTTAACTAGAACGGAGCCAGCTTCAGATCGTTCAGCAGGTCTATGAGGTATTTGGGAATGGGAAACCTAAACCCAAGCTCTACATGCTTGCAACTTATTGCTATAAAACTTGGAGACAGATAGGTCACGTGGTCACGCATGTAAACTACATTAACTCAGCACCTTAAAGGAAAATCGAACTCCTGAGCTAAAGCCCTCAATGACGGAAGATCTAAAGTGGAAGCGGTATGGTAGAAGGGCACTCGAGCTGCTCTCCCCTCATCTACAGATCGAGATGTTGAAGGTCCAGCTCACTCCACATGCTCCTCCATAACCTTACCATTTCGTGAGGTTGCGCCTTGCGAAACTCTAACCTGCTGCTCTACCTATTCCTCAGAAGCAGAAGCCTTGTCACCTACCTGACAACCACTGCGTTGGCGACCTGACATTTACAGAATGAAGGGAATGACATCAGAGCGCTGAAAGTAAGCTGAACCTAATAAACTAAAGTAGGAAAATCCTAAAGCTACTATACTATGCGTCAGGTCGCACGCTTCACCACCATGAGTGGTAGAGGCCCAGAATGTCGACCCTTTAGGTAAAAACTTCTTAGTACCTAAATTTCTAACCCTATGTCTATAGAGATTCTATCAAATAGGTCAGAAGCAGGTCATTCAAAATCTGAAGTGCCTAGGCTACGTCAACAGACGGTGAAGGATCCAAGCAACCAAAAATCACAAGCAACACATAATGTATGACCTCAAACGCGACAAACTTAAAAAATAGAACAAATTTAACACTCGGGCAAAGCTCAAAACCAGAGAATAAAATGCATGCCAAAAAATCAGAAACAACCAAGTAGGTGCCAGGAGTAGGGTCGAGAAACTTACTGTGTATTCGAGATGAGATCCGGATCCTAAAATGATTAGCTTAAAGAAGGCTGTCATGAAAGCAAGAAGCGACAAAGAAGAAAAAGCTTGAAGAAAAAGTTTGGCAGAGAAGACAAAAAGTAGAAAAATGAAAGAGGCGCCTGGTTTATATAGGTTAGGGTTCTAAACCCCTAGCCGTCCAATCAAGCAAAAAAAAAGGAGTAACTACCACAAATTTGACGGTCAAGTGCGGACCTCGATCCTTTGTCATTATACGTGGTCAGTTACAAGACGTGCGCATTAAATACACATGGGCTGAGACGTGTTTATGGTTACAAAGTCTGCATGATCATCACGTGTCAAAAGTAACGGATCAAAAGTTGAAGCGACATCTCGTGAGATTGCAAACGAGCATCAGGAACATCATGATTCAGCTTTAAGTTCGCAGATCGCACTGAAAGCTGGGGGGCTTGTATTATGCCCATTTTTCTAACTGAGGCGAATGGGCCACTAAAGGCCTGAAAGATAAGTACAGTACCCGGAAGCCCAAGAAGCCCAACTCCCACATCACTGTAGCAAGCTCGCTGGGTTCGCGAGCTCATGCAATGCCAAGACAGTTCGAGCACATTTTCAACCTGTTTCAGCATCTCTTCAATCCGTACAGGTTGCCAGGTTGGAAGCTCCCACTAGGAAATACCTTGTGCAACGAATCACCAGAACCACCTAATTTCTCGGTTCTGCGCCCACACCATCACAACAGTTCTCGAGAAGTATTTAATACAGCGGCCGTCATTTAATTGAGGGAAAATTTTGCCTGAAGCATTAAATGCATGAGTGGGCATGTAAAAAATAATTATTATTAAAGTATTAAATGCAGTATGACTTGTGTTAGATTAATTGGAAACAACCATGATTTATAACGTGTTTAATACTCAATTGGATCTCCCCTTTCTATAAATAGAGGAGATTTTTACTGTAATAACAACTTAAGCACACTAGTATTACCGTCACTCTGCCGGAATTAATTCAGAATGACTCGTGGATGTAAGCGCACTCGCCGAACCACATAAAATTCTTGTCTATTCATTCTTCCTTCCCCTTTCTTACTTTATTAATTGCTTCATAACTGCTATTCATCTACCATAACCAGTATTAAGCTCCTTTATTACGATACACCAACCTTAAACCATATTTATTATATTTATCATCATTTATTACACCAAATACCGCGGTCTAGACTTTTGAATTTCTGGATCGATCGTTTCCAAACGTCGATACTATATATATCTAATTTACATAAATTAATTTTTAATAATAATAAATATATATTATTTTAAACACTAAAATTTAAGAAACTGTTAATTTTACATAGCTTATATATTCTTTCTAAGTTATAAGATATAGATTGTTAAAATTACTATACAAATATAAAAATCCAAGTCATCGATAACATATAAAAATGATAATTTGTAGGATACTGATGAAGAAAAAATTGGAAATATATATTTTTTAGAATAATAGTTATAGAAGAAAATATTTTAATTATGATTGCGTGATTAGGTGTTAAGTGATAAATTAGAATTTCTAACTTTTTATTTTAAGTTGTGTTTAAGCAATTTTAAGTGTTTTAACTACTTAAAACAAAAACAAAGATGATTTAATGATGTAGAATTCAGATCTATTAAGTGATAAAGTTGAAAAAACAAGTAATCCCAAATCTTCAAGGAGTTAGTATCTTCAACCCTAACATCTTTCTAGTTTATTAAATGACTCTCAAAATTAATAAAGAGTTTATGACAACTTTAGTGGTTACGTAAATTTTACTACATAAAAGAGAGGGAATAAAGGCGAGAGAGAGAAAACACTACCATTATTGATTGTCAAAATGTATAATTTGTGATGCTAAAAAAATCCAATTTATTAAAGTAATAAAATTTTCAAAATTAAATGTAACAATTAGTTCTATTTACCTCACTTTTTCTATTATGTGTTAATTTTAAATCTTAAATACTATAGTTTAATTATTTTCTATCAGTATAAGTTTTTGAATCATATGATAACTAATATGATATTAGAGCTTAAAAATACTTGGTTCAAACTCTCTTTTTCCCCTTTATCTCGAATTTTTCATTACATCTATCATTTATCTATGTTACACATAAAGGGCATGTCATATGCTATTTCAAGTCTTAAATGCTATAGTTGAATGTCACATATCAATATTTCCTATTAGCTTAAAATTTTTGGTCTGATGGTAATTACCATTCTTAATTTTTCTTACAATCTTGGACTTCATATGAAGAAAAACATTAAAATTTGGTGAAAATTGTCTCCCTTTCGACCAGATTGTTAACTATGTCAAAGAACTGAAAATGTCATTGGTCATGTCATAGGTGTCATGATTTGTTAAAGTTGAATATATAATTTGTTTAGAATTAAATAGCTTGCGTTGACTAAAGAGTATCATTACACTACCTAAAATTTGATTTTATTTAAATTTATTGTCCAAATGATGTGATGAACTTGTACGTGCTATCATATCATCAATACATCATCTTGTTTGTTGCAAATCATCTTACCACATCATTTGAATAAAACATTTGGGAAAATTTTGAGAAGTGTAGCATTATATCTTACTAAAACATAGTGTCATTAGCTTAAATTTTCTATTAAATTTTCAACTTAAAAATTTTAAACCAATAATTAAAAAAGATAAAACTACATTCAACCTTCTTTAAACTTTCACTAAATTTAGAATCTAGAATCATGGAATTGTTCTACTGATTCATGAGTTGTTTCAAAGAAATTACATCCAAATAGCAAATAGATGAACCCTATAAACCAAAATGCAATTAAGGCCATTAAATCCCAACATACAATATGAGCAAAATTCACAATCACCCTCTTTACGTTAGAATTCGGGTATATATGTTTAGTTACAAAAAAGAATATATCCTAGCAGAATTCTTCTTCTCCCTTATACTATTATGTATGCAAAGTTTTGTTGCCTGAATAAACTTAAAATTTGACAGCAAAAAACTTCAAACCATTGCATAACTAACTTAACGATATGGATCCTTCTGAAGAAGCATGCTTGACGAAGAATACTCTCGAGTCTCGTCCGTAGTTTGAAGAGAGACTTGGGAATCTCTCCAAGGTCCATCCATTGACATGCTACTCTGTGACTGACTTTCCTGAGAGAATGAAGTGAAACGGGTTTGGTTGTCTTGTGACAATATCTCGAAGGCTTTGAATCTTGCATCCTGGTCTAAACTGTGATTAATAATTGGCGCTTGGACCGGAACTTTGCCTTCTAGCATGCTAACTAAAGAAGACATGGATGGTCGGAGAGAGAGAGATGGATTGGTGCATGGGAGAGCAATGTTAAGGATCCCCAATGCCTCTTCTTTGGGAACTTTCGAACCAAGACTTGGATCAACAAGTTCAAGAAGGTTTCCTTGTTCTTGAAGTACATATGCCTACATAGAAGGAACAAATATTATTCGTAATCTAGAAGCAAGCAATGTAAATTAACAACGCATAAACGAGAAAATAAACTCTTGGACAAAGAATGCAAATGATTTAGATTACCCAATCAAGAAGATAAACAAACTCTTCCTTTGGTCTGTAATTAGCATTGTTTTTGCCACTAACAATCTCCAATGCAATGACTCCAAAGCTATACACATTTGCCTTATCAGTCAAGTAACCTCTCATTGCGTATTCAGGCGCCATATAACCTCTGGAATAAAAATTGATGTGATCAAAACGCGTAACTTAAGACCATGCCATCATCCAAAGAAGATTTAGAAGAAAATTAGAACCTTTCTCTATATAAAAAGGGAGAAAACTCACATTGTTCCAGCTATTCTTGTGCTGATATGGGTGTTCTCTTCTTCATCAAGCTTAGCTAAACCAAAGTTGGATATCTTAGCATTTAGATCCTTGTCAAGCAGCACATTGGTTGCCCTAATATCTCTGTGAACTATTTTCAATTTGGATTCCTCATGAAGATAAGCCAATCCCCTTGCTATCTCTATGCATATCTTCTTTCTTGTTTTCTAGTCCAAGTGAAGCTTTTGTTCCCCTTCTTCACCTAAAATACAAGAAAATAAGGTAGAGGCAGTTCAGTCAATAGTTTAGTCTAAAAATTCAAAGAAATGGTATATTAGATGTTAGTGATGCAATACCAAAAAGTGCCCGAGCAAGACAGTTGTTTTCGAGGTATTCATACACAAGCAGTAATTGGTTTCCTTCAATACAACAGCCATAAAGCTTCACAAGATTCGGGTGCTGTAAGGCTGATATCATTCCTATCTCATTCACAAATTCATGGTTTCCTTGCTTCGATTTGGAGGAAAGCTGCTTAACAGCAATTGCTGCACCATCTGACAGTGTACCCTGGAATCCAGCAGATAAAAATTTCAGAACAGGGTAAACATAATATTCATTTTCCCACTAGCCACTGTTTTCAGCATTTGCATAGAATGGAAAATCGCAGTTACCTTGTAAACAGGCCCAAATCCTCCTTCACCAATCTTATTTGCAGAGTCAAAATTATTGGTAGCAGCTTTAATTTGCTTGAGGGTGAAAAAACCAGTTTGAAGATCTAGTCCACGAAGTTCTGCACCAAGAAATGAAAAAGAAATTTAATCAAACAAGAAACTTAAAAATGTCGATATATACATATGGTTCACAAGCAGGTTAATGTCATGAAGATACAAACATATTTAACTCTTCCATGATAATCCAACTTCAAGAAATCGCCAATTGCAAACCAACAAGAAAGCATTCAATGTATGTGTTCATATATATACATATATATATATATATTTATATATATATTTATCTTACCTTTGTCTTCGAGGTCTCTTCCTCCAAAACAACCTTTCATCCATAATACAACCAACAACATTATGACAGCTGCACATGAAGCAACTACAATGCCAACAATGGCTCCAGCAGATAAGCCCCCAGTATCAACTTTAAAGTCTACAAGCAGAAGAAGAAGTCAAGGGACTAGTTGGAAGAAAAGAAAAGAGGAAGGCTTTATAGAGAAGATAAACATACTCGGTGTGACTGTAATGGCAGATATAAGAGGTCCATACACACCTTTGTTAGGAATGGCAGTGGTTCCTTTTCCTGCCCAGAGTAAATGAATCTCCAGAGTGCTACCATTAACCGATACATTTTTAAATTCCTTAGTGATGCCTCTTCCAACGCCTCCAGCCTCCTCCGCAATATTGAAGTCTTTCAGAACTAACTCTACCTGTGTCATAGTCAAAAATTAGAAACTTCACGAAGCTCATCTGAAGCTATATCTTTGGTACTAAATTCTAACAATAAAGAGTTATTTTTCCCTCACCTGAATCAATACGTCAAAGAGACGCCTTCCAAGACTGGCAAATGTCTCATTATCAGTGAACATGATTTCAGCAAAGTGCAGCTTCACTTTATAACTGCCTTTCCTCATGCACCGGCCATAATACTTGAGTGATTGCGCAGAGACGCGTGCAGTTTTGTAATATTCAGCACCAGTCACATTCAAATTAAAGTCATATAAACCCACCTGTTGTCTATAAAAGCAAAGTTTGATTGCCCCTTTCTGTTCAGGTGTGCTTCATAATTATTTCCCTCATGTGTGATTCTATCTGCTCCGCAATTAATGAATAAGGAATGGTCTGTGAATGCAAAGGAAATTGAATAATAACATGAATCCACTGGGAGAAATATAAGTCAAATCATGTGGTTATTGCAATTTACAGAAGCATAATGTTACATCTAATTACGCTTACGTGTGGCTTTTCCATCACAGGGAAGGCCTTTCATCAAGCACCAATCATTTCTAGCACTGGACAAAATATACATGTTTGGTTAATCATTTATGTTTCAATTACAATTTTGAACAGGAAAAGAAAATAAAATGAAAACGAGAGACGTGACTAACGAGTTGCTCTGTGAGGATGAAAGACTGGATGCTATGTTCCTGTAAAATGACCAGGGCCGGATTATATACACACAACAAAATATATGAACTAGGCGAAATAATTAATCAATACATTAGAGGTATGAAACATATAAGTAGATGATATAAGGAGGCGTACACTTCGGACTGCTGACAACTAGCTTGAGCTGAATCAGTAAAATTGTTGTAAGACAAATCCCTGCAACTGATTTTTTCATGGAATTGACAATGAATCAATGGTAATTGCAAAAGCAAAAATAACAGTATAAGAAATGAATGAATAAGAGAACATAACCAAACTGAGTATTGCTTCAGGAAAATGTGATTTGTAACTTTACGTCCAAAATACGTAAAGATCATATATACGAGTAGATGCTAAGATAAATATGATGCTTGATACGAGTAGATGCCAAATGCTTACACATTTGAACTGAATAAATTTATTTAATAACTTACAAGAAATCTATGCTTTTTAAACTCTCTAGCTGTGCTGGAATTTGACCACTTAGTTGATTGAAGCTCAGGTCTCTGCAATAATAAAATAAGGCGACATAAGCATAAAAGGTTTCCCTAGTTAAACATTATTATGACATAGCACAGAAATGTACATCTCCGTGGAAATAACACAAATGAAAATACTTACAAAAGTTTTAAATTTGTCAAATCCCCAAGGTATCGTGGGATTGTACTAGTAACCAAGCAATTTCTTAGTATCCTGAGTCATAGACATAAAGATAATTCATCGATAAATTAAAGCAACCACTAAATGAGCCACATGGAATGTTAAATATCGGAAATTAAATCAATATCTACTCACAATCTTCTCATCTTTTTCATAGCCTGCAAGTTAAGGAAATTTGAACTTGCTTCAGTCAAATCAGTTATTCTCCTAAAAACGAAGATGTAAATAAAAAATTATTGACTATTTAATCTTTCAAGTATGTTTTTCAAATTGTAATTATTCATAAGGCAAATATATCATCAACTACACTAGGGATTGAATGCTTACAGCTTCACTAATTTTGTCAACCGAGAAATAGAGAAAGGAATGGGACCCTTCGTGGATGTGCCCTGCAAATCTCTGCAATAGAATCAACATGTCTTAGAAAACAACAAAATACAATGCAGTTTGTAAAAGGGAAGGTCGAAGAAAGGTAAATTAATGGAATGCGGTGCAAAACTCACAGCATTACAAGTTTAGTCCAGTTCCCAATAAAATCAGGTATCTTGCCTGTCAAATTACTCTCATCTATCCGACTGCAAGCAGTATTAAAAGATTAGGAATATTTGAATTCTGAACAATAAATTATTACATAAATTTTCCTCTCATTAAGTCACTTACAACTCAATTAAGTTCTTTAGATTTCCATATGATTCTGGTATTGATCCTGAAAAATTGTTTGCAGAAAGAGAGCTACAGGAGAAAACGATGAGAGCATTAGAAGATCAAATGAAGCACCATAATGAAAGATCTGCCTGGATTCTTCAGTAAAAGAATATCAGTAAGATATATATAGATAGAAGCCTTACAGTCTTCTTAAGTTCCTCAAATTTCCAATGCTTACAGGAAGAGTTCCATCACGCTGATTGTCTTCAAGACCCTGGAAAATGAAAACTAAGTCATCGTTTATTGTTGTACATTATCTTTCTACATTTAGGACTGAACTTTGTCAAATGACTTATAGCTCCTCAAGTGTAGCAATGTCAGCAATTTCTAGAGGAATTGAACCACTAAGACGATTTCCCAGAAAGCACCTGCAATTTAAATTGATGAAAACATTAGTTATCTATTTTATCTGATCTAAATGTAAATGGTACGTATAAAAATCCCTTGGGACCTCAAATTAAAAATGGAAAGAACAATTTCACTTACAGAATGGAAAGATTTTTGAGCTGAGAAAAAAACTTGGGGATTGATCCATTAAAGTAGTTGCGAGTAAGGTCCCTGTTTAAAAACAAAAAACCAACTTCACTTAGTCCTCAATCATGGAGAATTAGTCCTCAATCCTGGAGAACTATCTGATGGAGAATGCCCATAATCATAGTGACAAGTTAATGCAGTAAGAAATGTAAAGGGTTGCAACTGCCCAAGAAATAAACAAAATGCGGCCATGGATTACTATTAATGTATTATGAACTCCATCTTTAGGATTGAATATTATAGTTAGGCTTTTTCTTAGTGGTTTAATCTTTTAGATCTAGCCGTTACTATCATGACATTGGAGCCTAGAGGTTTTAGAGTTCAAATCCCCTCTCCTCATTTTATTTGGAATTCTTATTTATTGTGTTTGTCATACGTCCATGTTGTACTCAAATGGACGTGTTATGTTTTATCTTAAGTACTATAATTTGACTCATTTTTATCAACTTAGACTTTTGGATCAAATGATTTCCATCATCTTCTACAACAATAAATCAACAATACTGTTCATAACATAAGTACAATGATTCTAAGTTTAATGGCAGAAATGCACCAAATTTGTGTTACAAACATATTCAAATCCTTATTCAAAACTTTTGACACCCCATTTAATACTAAGCTTTATGAACTAGTAAATCCAACAACTAATAAATTGAGTCAAGGCATTCAATTGATAGATTAAAATCAAATGAAAGAGAGAAAGGAACATGCACTCACAGTTCTCGCAGAAAAGTGAGGTTTACAAATTCCTGAGGAATAGGTGCTGATAGATTAAAACCCTTAAGCTGACTGTCATACAAGAGAAGGAAAATTAAAACCATTAGAAGTAATCTAAACTAGCACAATCTGAATAATCAAGAAAATCTATATTAACTAAATAATCATGCATACATGTTAGTGATGTGACAAACACTGCTGTTGCTGAAAGAACAATCACAAGTGATATTTCTTTTAAGTTCTTTAGCAATATTAAGATTCCAGCCATGGTCAATGCAGGAAGATTGCTTCACTTCAACATTTCCAAGCTTCAGTTTTGCGAAAATGGCTTGCAGAGTTTGCACTGTTGCATCCACATCAAAAGAAAGCCAATTAATTAGTAAATATAATTGTTCATAGTTCATACAAGCATTTAAATTACCATTTTGAAAAATAAATATATAAGCTCTAATTATCAATAAGCATACAGTTTTTTGGCATCTTACTAATATACCATATTCCATCCAATAATGTGGTTGTTGGTAATTCAAATTGATTTAATTAGTTACCAATTTTCTTTGAAATACTTAAAACATTATATTAGTTGCTCAATATAGGTGAATGGTAAAGAATGTTTATTCAACCTAAATACCACCTCAAGTTCAAATCATTACACCATAGGTGATATTTAAAAATTAAAAATTTTCCAACAGTATTAAATCATTGCCGAGCAAACTAATAGTCAAACATACTACTAGAAGTGTCATGGCACGTTGGCCACAACCATCTAAACAGTTCATTCTCATAATGCATCATAGGTTCATATGTTGTCCATCAAGGGTGGACAATTTACATATAACCCTCTTATAAGAGGGCAAATTACGCAATAGTTATTCTAATTAAAGGGTCGGTTTTTCCCATTCAATATGAGATCTCTCTCTCCCTACTACTATAAGGAGTAGAGTTTAATAAAGTGTTGAGTTTCAGATTATTCCTAAGAGTTAGTATTTAGAGAGCTTGATAGTTATACCTTATATTTGTAATATTAAAAAAATTATAAAAAGTAGTCAAGCAAATTCAATCCGAACAGCAATAAGAACATAGATTCAATTGGTCCGGTGGACACCTCAACTATTCTTCTTGGCTAAACAAATATGTACACGTTTTAGCCTATCCATCAGTCATCCTGTCCAACTCATAGTCACATCAATTACTTCTACAAATCCATCTAACTTGTTGATATAAACAAACTCACAATATCTTTTAACATTTAACTACATATTTGCAACCAACATTCACAGACATGTCCTTCCGCGGACACCATCCACCGCCGCCAGACCCTTTTGGTCCTCCACCACCTCCGCCACCACACTTACATGGTCCTCCGCCGCCACCTCCGCCACGCCCTGAATTCTACTCCCCACCTCCTCCACCACCATATCACCACCCTCCACCACCACCACCACCCCCACCACCAGGACCACCTTTCGCAGGACCACCACCAGGACCAACTTTCGCAGGACCACCACCAGGACCCCCTGGCCCTCCACCACCTTATTTTGATCCTTATAGACCACCTCCACCATGGCAGCATCCTCCTCGTCCTCCACCTCCTTACTAGCTTGCTTATAAGGCAAGGTAAGTACTACAACACAATAAAAGAACAGTTTGGTGAAGGATCATGCATGGTGCTACTAGATCAGGAAAAAAGAATTTAATTACATATACTTTGCTTTCCTTTTCTGTGTTGACTTTGTTGGAATTGTAGTACTTTTGTAGACTTCTTGTTCCAGTGCTAGCTAGCTATAAATTATATTTCTACAAATTTATAATTTGGAGTACTATATTTTCATAGTGCAATTGGCTTGTGATTTATTAAATACCATATTGCTCAAAATTTACGAAATAAGTGACAATTTCATAAGCAAGCAAACCCAAATGCACTCTTATATCATTGGTTGGTGGTTCAAAATTTGTCCAGGTTTGTTAATGAATTAAGAATTGAAGACACCTGTAGGGTTCAGATTTCCCTGAATTTTCAATTAGTTGGAACCACAAGACATGAAAGTCTATTATACGACTACTTATCGTCTTGCCATATTTCTTGAGTAAGATAAGGAAGTCCTGTCAGCTATCAATTTAAGTTTCTTAATTTGTTCAATCACAAAACATACACGTGCGACTTTATTTGTGACTAAACCGATGAGACGTCGTTTTATCAATCAAATGGTTAACAAACGTTACATATATTTGTCAATTGTTAAGTAGTCACTATCTGAATTTGGTGAAATGACAAATCAAACCATAGGATTGAAAAATAAGCAAAAAAATCCTTATAGGCAGTTGATCATTATTTGATCTATAATTAACTTTTTGTTAAATCAAACATGATCCAATCCGAATTCAGTTAATTCTGACCCGATCGACATCTATATAGCTCTTTCTTGGCTAAGGAAATATGTGCACCTTTTAACCTATCCATCGGTCATGCAATCCAACTAATTGTCACATGAATTACATCTAGAAACCTTGTATTCAAATCCATCAAACTTGTATATATATAAACTGTTGAGGACCTAAATCTAGCTCCAATAACAAACTTAAATCTAGAATTGAATAACAGAATTACCTAACCTAGCCCAAGCTAATCCCAAAGCTAATTTTAAGAAAAAGCCAAAATAATTTAGAAACAAATCACCATAACAACCTGAATTCTGACCCAAGTGACCTAAAGCACAACTGCCCAAAATAGCCAAAAATAGACACAACCAATTTGCTTAAAAACTTGAGAGCTTTTATTAATAATTATTAACTACAACCAAATGAATGAAATATGAAAATCACTTAGCTATTTATAACCGTATTTTCCTAATTTTTAGGATTTATCTAATAGATAATTATAATCATATTTATCCAATACTATCAAAAGATAAAACTAATTGTAATTATCTAATTGATAAATGCAATATTATCTTAAGATATAACTAATTTATTCCTATTTTAACTTATAAAATAAATATAGTATTTATCTCATAATAAATAAAATATATATCTCATGAAATAAGTAGGATAAAGAAAATATAATCTAGCTTCCAGAACTTCTCTTTCACAATTGATTTTGCTATACTACACATTGCTAACTACACACTTCTTCTGTTCTTTCGGGTTGAACGACGGGAGTTCTCATCATTTCCCCATTTTTCAAGAATGCCCTTGTCCTCAAGGGTCAACTTCGGAAACCTCTTTGCAATTTCATCATAATCTTCCCACGAAACTTCTTCTAACGACACCCCTTTCCATTGAATCAACACTTGCCAAATTCTAATATTTCCATGACCTTTTATCTAGCTTTGGTATCGAAGAGCTTCTTTTGATTGCAACAACACTCTACCTTCATCATCGAACGATTACAGGTAGACAAGTACAATGATAGAAAGTGTTTCAAAAAAAAAAAAAAGTACAATGCTCAAAGGGCATATCCACCTAATACACTAAAATGGTTGGTGCAGTTTCACGCTCCAATGAAAACACTAAATTTATTGTTCCAAAACAATTTTTTGATGTCGTACAATACCAAATTTGATGTTACACTATTCATAACATCAAATTTGGTATTTAACTATAAATTAATTTAATTAAAAATGTATATTAAATCATTATAAAAAAATTATATCATCTGAAATATTTTATTGAGATATTTAAAATGAGTATAATATAGAATATATTTTTAAATCTTTAATATTTATTGATTAAAGAATTATATATAGAATATTTTTTGAAGATGTTATTTACATCAATTTGATGTTATATACGTTGGAGTTAAAAAAAATAGTGTAAGAAAATTTGGTGTTGAGATTAAAATTGTGTAAAATTTGGTGTTGCAAGTTGGAGATTATTTAAAAATTGTCAACAACACATAAAATGCAGTTGTTGTGTTGGCACGACAATTGTCATACAATGATTTGATGATTTTTTTGGACAATCAAACATGACTCTAATAGACATGAACAATAGGACAAGACTTATATGACATAATGGTTATATGACATATACCATTATTAAATTCTGTTGAATTGCCTATAAATCCACGCGCAGCATAAACCATTAATCAACCGAAAGAGAAAATGTTTGCCAAAGGAGAATTGACGGTGAGAGTAAGCAAGAAGGAGTTGGTGGCAGCAGAGCTACCATTGCAAGAGCATTGGCTGCCTCTCTCCAACCTCGACTTGCTTCTTCCACCTGTTGACTTTAGTGTCTTCTTTTGCTACCAGAACCAGAACACTCCTAATCATCATGGTTTTGGTAGTATGGTTGGTGCTCTAAAGAAGGCCCTGGCTAAAGATCTTGTTTCCTACTATGCTCTGGCCGGTGAGGTGGTGGCCAACTCTGTTGGTGAGCCTGAGCTTCTCTGCAACAACCGTGGGGTTGATTTCTTTGAAGCTCATGCAAACGTTGAACTCAAAGACCTCAATCTCTACAACCCTGATGACACCATTGAAGGTAAGCTAGTTCCTAAGAAGGAAAACGGCGTCCTCGCTATCCAGGTCCGTCTCACGTTTCCTACCTCCCTTTTAATTATAATTAGTATTAGAGGAAAATCTGAAAAAACCCATGAAATAGAAAATATAACAAATTACAATTTAGCTACCTAATTTAAATTCTAATTTAAATAGAGTAACACTTTCAATTTTATTATAAACCCTCCTACTATTAGCATTTCTCCCTTAAAATTAACTAAGTGAGGGGTAAATTGGTCTTTTAACCTTATTTTAAAAATTAAATAATAAAAAATTTAAAATTTAAACAACTAATTAAAATGAAAATAAAAAATTTCCCTCATTTCTTCTCTCTAGCTTCAATGACCCTCTCTTTCTCTCGTTGCCGACCTCCACATTTTCTTCTTCCCTATCGTCGACCTGCTCCTCTTCTTTTTCCCCAACTACCATTGTTTGACCTCTTCTTCTTCTCCCATCCATTGTCGTTTGATGTTTGATGGATGTGTTTGATGCGTGGGTGTGGTGGATCACTGTCCATAAATTTGTTTAGCATTTTTGGTCGCTGTCTATGGATTTGTTTAGGTTTTTGGTCATCGTCCATGATGTTGGTATGGTCACCAACCATGATGTTGGTGATTGAACATTATTTTAAAAAAATATAATAATAATAATTCACTTCGATTTCTAGGTTTCTAGTGGAAATCTAGAATCATCATCATTGATTGACAATTGTAGGTTTCCACTGAAAACACATAATTGAGTGTTTGAACTTTTTTTTTTTTTTTTAATTTTGGTTGAAGTTGAGAGGGATGAGAGCTTGAAGATTTTTTTTGGACGGGCAGGGGGTGGGGGGGTTTGTGTTTTTAGGGCATTTTTGGTGATTGAACATTGGTTTGAAGATTTTTAATTGATGATGATTTAGGTTGAAGATGAGAGGAAGGAGATGTTGAAGATGATTTCTAGTTGATAAAGATGATGAATGTGTTGATTTTCTGGGTTGGAGAATTTCAGGGTTGATAAAGTTGATGAATGTTTTTATTTAAAAATTAACTTTTTATATTTCAAAATTTTTTAATTTTTAATTTTTTTTTTTACATTAATCTCAACCATTTATCTTAAGATAAACAGTGGCGATCTAATTAAAAATAAATTTGAAAAACATTATTTAATTTTTAGTTTTTAATTATTTTTTCTATTTTTATTTGGTCAATTAGGTCAACTTCAACCACCAAGAGCAATTTCATCTTTTTGCCACTTTGATATTGTTCACTATCAATTGCAACAGAATCTTTCTAATTGTAGGGGATAAATTGTAATAACATTGAAAGAGTTGCTATTTGCTCGAATTAGAGTTTGAACTAGGTAATTATATTGTAATTTGCTCTAGAAAATAATGTCACTAAAGCTAAACTTTTATAAATATTAGCAAAAAACCCCCTAGACGTTAGTCCAAAAGCAATTTTATCCAAAAGTCGAGTGGTTTTGTGACAAAACCATGAAAAAATGAAAATACTCTTACTATATTGAAAATTTTAAAAATAAAAAATAAATTAATTATCAAACTACCCTTTCAAAATAATAATAATAATAATAACAAATAATAAAATTTTTAAAAATCTAGATTAAACTGAGATATTCAAAGTTTGAAAATATGATTTGAATCTAGATCTTAATTAAAGCCAAAAAAAAAGAAATTAAAAAAAAAAAAAGTGAAAGATTTATGTTGAACTCAAATATTTAAACTTAAAACAAAAGAAATTGAAGATTTGGGTTTGGGTTCAACCTAGATATTCATTAAATCAAAAATAAATTTGAAAAAAAGAAACATTTGGGCTGAATCTTGATTTTCGTTAAATAAAAAAAAAAAAACAGAATTTTGGAAAAAAAAATTAAAAGTCTGTGTTTATATTTATATAAGATTTAACAAATATATATGGAGGATAATTCTAATAAACCTTTTACTTTAAAAATCGCTAAGAACCTCCTGTTGTTTATAAAAATAGCCAGAAAAAATCCCTATCGTGAGGATCATTTTAGCTATTTTAATAAATTATAAGAGATCTTAGAGATTTCTATAATCAGGGATTTTTTTTTATTATCAAGCTAAACTAAATGCGGAAAATTAGAATTATCCCTTTATCTATTGAAGAACCAACATGTGCCTCGAATGTGTTTTTGCGTGTAAAGATCATCTGCATGAATATATTATAATTAATTTGTAAACTTTTGCTAGCATATAAGAATTTGGACAGGCAAAAAATTGTTTCTAGGAGACATTTTGTCGACGTGTCTTATTACATAAAGATCGGATACAAAAGTGAGGCTTGATCCGTTTCCACATATAGGGACAAAGCCTGCCACCGTCCTTTTTCTACGACTCGCTCCTTGTAAATCAATAAAAGAGTATCATTTTTTCTTCCTTAATTAGCATATCTATCTGCATATATGATAATATTACTGTGACAAGATTTTACAGGTGACTGAACTCAAATGTGGTGGTTTGGTGGTGGGATGCACCTTTGATCACCGAGTAGTGGACGCATACTCCGCAAACATGTTTCTAGTATCATGGGCGGAAATGGCTCAATCCAAACCGATTTCTCAGCTACCATCTTTTCGCCGATCTCTTCTCAACCCTAGACGACCAGGGTGCATTGACCCAACCTTAGATGACATGTACGTGCCCATCTCAACTCTCCCACCTCCTAAACAACCTAGCGATGATCATGATCATCTGATAAGTCGCATTTACAACGTTACACTTGGCCAACTCAATGAGCTCCAGTCACTTGCCACCTTCAACGGCTGCAAAAGGACTAAACTCGAGTCTTTCAGCGCTTTTCTATGGAAAATTGTGGCACAGTGTGACACAACAAACGACGCCAAGATAACAAAAATGGGCATCGTTGTTGATGGAAGGACTCGGTTATGTCAAGGAGGAAACGACCTGATGTCTTCATATTTTGGAAATGTACTATCAATTCCTTTTGGTGAGCAAAGAGTAAATGAACTGGTTTCAAAGCCACTATCATGGGTGGCAGAACAAGTTCATGACTTCCTGGAAAATGCGGTGACAAAAGATCATTTCCTGGGGCTGATTGATTGGGTTGAGGCACACAGGCCAGAGCCAGCTATGGCTAGGATATGCAGTGATGGAAATGAAGATGGACCGGCTTTTGTGGTGTCATCCGGGCAGCGATTTCCGGTTTCGAAGGTGGACTTCGGGTGGGGTAAGCCAGTATTCGGGTCATACCATTTTCCATGGGGTGGCGACGCCGGTTATGTGATGCCGATGCCAAGTCCGGCAGGGAACGGTGATTGGGTGGTGTATATGCACCTAAAGAAGAAGCAGTTGGAGCTGATCGAGGCTCAGGCATCTCATGTGCTTAGGCCTTTGACTTATCACCATCTTAACTTAAATAAACAGGTTAATTTAATTATTAATCACTAAGAGCATCTCCAATGCAAGTATGAATTGTAGAAAAATTGAGTGTCACATCAGATAAATTGATAGAGGGTTAAAATTCACCTCTCCAATACAAACTTCCATAACCACTATCAAGCTGACATGGCAAAAAAGAAAATAAAGACTGTCAATCTCAATGTCTATTTCCAGATAGTCTTTTGGACAGCCATATCAACAATAAATAATGAAAACTTCCATCAAATAATAATTTATAATAATTTACTTTAATGATATATTATTGTTTGACTGTTTGTTATTGAAATAAATAAAATAGCATTGGAGAGCTCTTTTATAATTGAGTGTTTATAATAAATTCATATTTATGCCACATAGGATACACATTTCCTTGACATTAATGACATGTCCATTTTTTTTTAAAAGACAATCCACATTTACATTGGAGATGCTCTAAGCTTCCCAATTCTAGAGTATTGTGTCTTATATTTATATATATTGTCTCCTTATGATCTTGTTGTCATTTTCCATTTTGCTATGTCGAGTAATTTAAGTGGTGGGTACATTACCCGTCGTTTTCTATTGTATATTGTTAATCAATATCATTATCTCCCTTTCCACTAAAATGTACATACTGTGTAATTCATCCAACATATATATACTTTCTTCCCCTATTTATCATAAATATCCACCATATATATATGTCCAATCTTAAAAGATTCATCTTTTCTAATAACAAAATAAATTATATATATGTCCAGTCTATAAAAGATTCATCTTTTCTACTAACAAAATAAATTATAATTAAATATTGTAAAGTTGGTATGTTACATAATCATTTTAAGAACATATGAATTATGTAAAATTTCAATGAGAAAATCCAAACTCATCGGTCTATGTTGATGAATCTATAGATAACTTCATTTGGGACCTCCACCTGTCTCTATCTCTATGGAGATAGAGATCCCAACTAGGATATACCTCCATTGGCAATTTGAGTCTCCTTTGCCAACGACTAACATCAAACACATTCAATCGACAAATTAATACATTTAAACACATCAAATTAACCAACACCCATACCAACCAACCAATCTCTCTCATCCCTATCTCTCTGTCCACACCACTCTTCATCTCTCTTTCCTCTCCACCACATCCACTCATATTTGTATAGGTTCAACAAACTCAAATGATGTTAGATTGATGTTGGTTTGATGTTGGGTTTGCTACCATATTTTTAGGTTTCAATGCGACCATATTTAACTTATCATCATTTCTTGTTTACAAATTAGGTCCCTTAGTAACCGTAGATTAGATCATCAAATGGATGTAAAGAAACTTTAGACATTAGATATTGTAATATCAGATATTTTCATTGATATTGATGGTTGTCTTATATCTTTTTGTACCAAATCATCTTCAGAATACCCTTGTTAATAGTAATACTAAATTTATAAATTTTAATTTACTATATATATTAAATATATTAAAACATTCTTAGATAATACTTTATATGTTGAACGAATTGCATAATGCACCGGTGGTGGAAGTACCGCACTAGAATAGAGCTCTCAGTGTGAAATATATAATTTTGAAATATCACAAGTGGCGTCCTAATGTTCCCCTATAAGGTGCAATCATAGTGGGAGAGGAATCATTGTACGTTTCTGATGTCCTTAAATATGATCAGAGTGTTGTAGTCGGTCCATGTGAGAAAGACATTAGTAGAAGTAGTACTAGACCGCAACTTGGCCAATAATATGATCGGAGTGTTGTAGTTGGTCCATGTGAGAAAGACATTTGTTTTTATGGGATAATGATGCACGATTATGCATTGGACGGGGTATTGATTTAAGGGGTAATTTTCAAATTTATTCTCCCTAAAAAATTTAAGGAAAGAGTGGGGGCTAGGGAGATGAGCAATAATTGGCATCACATTGAGGTCACATCGAGAAGGGGAGTTATGTGTCAAAATGGAAGGGCTGGTTCAAATTGGTTTCGTGATGTGGGCCCATTAAAAGTTAACTAGTTTCGGGCCTTTTGGCTGGTTGTGTGTTAAATTTTTATTGGAAATTATGACTATAGTTTGATTATTTTACTCAACCCTTTATCTGATTTCTCAATTAAAATTATTGGATTGAATATAAAAGTCATCGTTGAAACTAATCCCCAAATATTTTAATTGACAGATAAGACAGCTAAATCCTTATCATTGACCATAAAAATTAAAATAGTTTTGTTAAGTTGGAATACTATGGTAGAGGTAGGAGTTGATAGCTAGAACTTTTTCTCTTAGGTTTCGTTTGGTATAGTTTCTCAAAATATATCTTTTATAAGTAGATCTGTTAGTAATAGATCTTTTGAGAATAAATCTTTTGAAAACAAGTTACTGATTGTTTGATTGTCAATTAAAAAAACTCTTTTAAATTGTAGAGCGTTTGATTAAATCATTTTTAAAACACTTTTAGATTATTAATTTACCAAAAATAGTATAAAAGAGAGGAGTAATATATTCATTCTGAAAATATAATTACTTCAACCTTGACCATAAAAAATTAATCAATTAAACAATTAATAATTATTTGATGTAAATATATTTTCAAAAAATTCAATATAAAATTATTTTGTTTCTCTATTTTTTATTTTTAAAAGAGAAGTGTTTATTTAGATTTGTTAATAAGATTTTACATCTTCAATTTTATTTGATCTAAGTAGATTTTCATTAAAATTTCATCAATTGCAATTATATACTGCAATTGCAATATATATATATATATTGTAGTATATATATACTGCACTGCAATATATATACACCACAATTGCAGTATATATACTTATTGACGTTGAATTTCAGTCGACAAGTAATCAATACCCAATACCTGCAATCAATGTGAGAAAGCACAAAAACCGAGGAAAAACACAAACAAGAACCAAGAATAAAACCAAAAACACAAAGTTTTTACGTGGTTCAGCTATAATAAACCTACGTCCACGACTGTCTATCTCTTAAATTCTACATAGTGATAGTATATTATTAATTTTCTGATCATTTGATACAATGAGATTTAATCCCTATTTATAGGGGAAAAAGGCTACAATTCTGATAGCAATGAATCAGAAAAAGAATCTCAAATTAATTACATTCCCTAAATAATCAAGAAAAATAAGGAAAAGAATTATAAATTAATTACACTTCCTAAAATGTTTGAATAATATCAGGAAACTGCTTCTATAAAATCATGGATAACGTTGATTAGGTTTGAATTTGAATAAACTTCCGTTTTTGGAGAGAGAATCCTGTTCGGATTAGGTAACTGCCTGTTCTGGAAGATACTGCATTAATTACACTCCTAAACGAGCTGCTGACTATATGGCGGTTTGCGACCTCAAGCTGGAGCTCGCTAAGGGACGAGCTTGTACAAGAAGCGAGCTACAGAGCGAGCTATATCCTGGCTGTGACATGAGCTCGTGGATGTGAACTGAAGAAGTTATCTGCGCGGGTTGAAGAGCTCGCTCGGCTTAGCCTCTCTGATGGGCTTTGAGCTTGACACTGGACCTGATCTGGGCTTATATCGGGCCTGAGTTAGGCTTAAATTAGGCTTTTACTAGCTCATTTAATGTGTCAGAAAAATACATACAACATCAGCCCCCCAACTCACAGTTCGCTTTGCGGACTGGGAGCTCGAGCTCGCTGGTAAAAGCTGGCTTCCTTAGCACACTTAACTTGAATAACCGCTTTTACACCCTTTCAAATTCCATTTTATCAGTTGCGACACATGGCGGTCATGCAAGAGATAACTGAAATGACGTCTGCACGTCCCATACACGTGCATTTAATGCGCACGTCTTTCAACTGATGGCTACATGATTACACAACCGTATCTCGCGTTGCACCATTGGATTAATGACGGTTACATTACACAAAGATCTAACGGTTGGGGGTTCAAGCTCGTTTGTCTATATAAATTGATGGAACCTCTTTCGTTTTCTTTCTATCTGTCATTTTCTTTCAAAGCAACTAAGCAACCAAGCACCTAAGCACCCAAGTTTTAGAAGACCAAACGTCTTTTCGCAAAGTTAATCTTTCCAGTCGCCGTTTTTCTTCCTCGTCAGAGATTCACGGTAAGTTCTTCCTTCAAACTTCAAATCTCAAGTTTTTGTCTTATATTGTTGAGTCGATATTGCACTTGCATTTGTGTTTTGCTCTTCACTGTTGCTGTCACTTGAAGTCACGTGAATATGGCATGTTCTTACTGCATCTTTTTGAACATTGTTAAATCTTGTTGTTCTGAGTTCTTTGCTAAACAAAACTTTTCAACTTCTATTGATTTGATCCTGTTACATATTCTTCTGCGACCTGGTTACTGTTTGTGCCCTGTTATGCATGCGAACTGTAGAACTGGGTTCCTGTAAACCATTAGCTCGCAGGTTGTTCTCGTAGGTCGTTTATTCATAGGTCGAACCCCTTATGATACCAGCGACCTGTAAAGTAGGACACTTAGAAAATATTCAGCATCTTGATAACTTGCTCACTGTGACATGAAAATGTTTCTTTTGTACAGATATCTTCAAGCGGGGCTAGCAGAGAAACTTCTCGAGGTAGGGAGGCTCACGAGCGAGATGCAGTTCGAGAGCATGTTAGGCAAGGAAGAGAAGCTTGAGACAAATTTGCTCACTATCCTTCCTCCTTGAAACTTTCCAATGTGGAAGGGCATATTATGCAATTTCACATCTCTTTGAGTTGTCACGTACTGATACCGGCCCCTAAAAACCATTCAAGTTTTCCACCATAGGGGTACGTCGCTGTTAGTGCCCAACATCTCGAGCAGGGACTAAGGTTCCCCATACCTCCATACTTGATCACATTTCTCAATGCCGTCAAGCTCGCACCATTTCAATTGATGCCGAACTTTTACACACAGCTGATATCGCTAGCTCTGGTCTTCCTTAGGAACGGCTTCCCTCCTCCATCTCCAAAAATCATACTGTAGTTCTACACCTTCAAGGCTGTAACTGCAGGAGAGAAACCTAAGGGTATTTTTTACCTCACAGTTCGTCCATCAAAGTACAAAGATTTCTTGCTCCAAGGGGATGCGAAGGGCAAGTCCAATGTTGGATCGTATAAGACGAGCTAGTTCTATGTCTCCTGCCCCTCTCTTATGGGTCTCCAAAATTTCAACTTCGTTCTGGAACCAGGTATGCAGAGTGGAACTATAGCGAGCTGATTTTTTTTTTTTTTTTAATTTAAAATATTATGCTTTGCAGCGTTGAAAATGGACGAGACTCCTCTCAACAGTGAGGAGAAACGAGCTCTTGATAAGCTCGCGAAATCGGAGGACATAAGCATCAGCAATAAGTTCAACGATGCTGTCCTTAGCGCCTACGGCCTTACCCCTCCCAAGGATTCTCCGCTGCTGCAACCTGAGGAGGACATAGGCAACATGGGTGACAATCCGAGACTTCATTCTGTCCTCAAAGTTCCAGTCCAGGTTGAGGATGCATCTGCTCCTCGACCTCCCAAACCAGTTACTCAGCGAGCAGCGGGAACAACTCGCACAGCTTCTCCAGCTCGGAAAGCTTCCTTTCGAGGTGCTCCTGCTCGCGCTCTATCTAAGGCGAAAACGTCTTCAGCTCGCGCTCTATCAAAGGGCGTATCTCGAACATCTATTTCTCCAGCTCCTGCTCCAGCTCGAGCAGGATCAGATCCAAGCCACGCAGCCCCTACTATTCAAATTGACTCATCCTCCTCCCCACATCACACGTCTATCTCAGAGGCTCCACAATCTATCCTAGCTCGCGCTCCAACCACTGTTCCTTCTTCTGGACGAATTCCAGCCAACAGAAGGAAGCTTACACTTATAAAGTTCCCTTCTGAAGGTTCTGCTCCTGTTCCAGCCTCTTCAACAACTCCAGCGAAACGACCTGTTAAAGCTTCAACTTCTCCAGCTCTTACGAAACACCCACAGCCATCTGCTGAGGCCCAAGCTCCTGAGGCTGCAGCTCCTAACGAGGTGCCACTTTCCACCGCTTTTACGGACTTTCAGCTGATCCCGCTCCAAAGCTTGCAGCAAGGGGAAACTCCACCCGAAGTTACCACTCAGCATGGAAAAGGGGCGGTTCCTCCATGTAGAGAAGGGGAAATTTCCTCGGAGGCTGTTCCCCAAGCAGCGGGGGCTGGCACCAGAAGGAGAGTAACCAAGCGCATCGTTCATGCTCGTCGCATTACTTCCTATGATGGTTTACGTGATGTCCTAGAGACTGAAAGGACCCCTTCGCCAACAAGACCACCTGTCGAGCTCGGATTTAGGGGAAGGTATTTAACTTCCTTCCTTGACAACTAGACCCCAATCATGCATACCCATGCGAACGTCTTAGAGAATAGGTATCTTAGGGGTAAAGATATGGACGAGTTCGCGGCTCGCCATGCCATGCTGGTAAGTCATATTTCCTCATCTACAAACTTCTTTGCTTTATCAAAAACTAACTTATAACATTTTCAGAGCCCCTTTACTGCAATGAAGCGGAGAAGGCAGACTAGGGCTACCAATGAGGAAATAAGGAAGCTGGAACTCGAGCTAGAGGAGGCCAAAAATGAAATTGCACACTTGGCTGAAGGAAGAGTGGAAGGTCATGAGGCACAGATCGCCAAGGTAAACACTGCAAGGCAGACAGCCGAGGAAGCTCTTAAGAAAATGGAAAACGAGCATGTCATGCTGAGGGATGAGCTACACAAAGTGAAAGAAGAGCTAAGGCAGTCTGAGCAACGGGCCGAGTTGGTCGAGCAGTGGGCTTCAACTGTAGAGGAAAAGATCAAAGTGCTTCATGGCTAAGTTGATGCTACAGTGGAGCGAGCTGAGGCCGCTGAGAAGCGAGCTAGGGAGATGGAAGCTGCTGCTCAACGAACTAAGGAAGCTGAGCAACGGCTAACACCACAGTGTAAAGGGCTGAGACTGCAGAGAAACGGGTTGAAGAAGCTGAGCATCGAGCTGAAGTGCTTAGGCAACAAGTAGGGGAGGCCATTCAGCGAGCTAAGGCTCCAGAGGAGCGAACAAAAGCCATATAGATGAATGTTGAGGCTGTTAACCAACATGCAGACAATGCCTTCGATGAGCTATCGATCTTCAAAGCACAGGCCGCTAAAGAACTGGAAGTTCAGGTTGTTGAAGCAAAGGATGAGGCTGAAGAATCAACAGGTCGCGACTTTCTCTACAAGCTGTGGCAGTCCCATCCGGAGATGGATTTTTCTATCTTTGGAGATGTGGCACTCAATCTCGTAGAGGAGTTTAAAGCAAAGGCTGCCTCATCTTTAGTTGATCCAGCTCCCCCAGCAAAGCAAGCTCCTGATGCAATTCCTCCAACTAAGCCTACAGGCGACCTCGAGCTTCCTAGCTCGTCTCCTCCCCACGACCTTCCAGCTGAAAGTGCAGATCCCTCAACTCTGGGCTAGAATTTTTCTTTTGTTTTCATATTTTCTTTTGTCATCTTTGTAAGAAACCCTTGATATTAATAAAGTTTCTTTCTTCGCATTTTCTGTGTTGAAAATATATTTTTCTTTATGTGAGCAAATCGGTATGTCATAAACTCATACTTAATCAAGTATATAATTCAAGTAATTACTTAGTTAATAAGTAATCTGCTGGTACGGGTTGTAACCTTGATCATGATATTTAAAGTTGTTGACGAACCATTTAGACTAATAGACCATGACGAGCTATACAGGGACACTTGAGTCACTGCTTTTTAGGCTATTATCTTTTATAGCGAGCTATGCAGGAACACTTAGTTATCTGCTTTTTAGGCTCTTTTATTTTTAGCGAGCCATGCAAGAACACTTAGTTGTCTGCTTTTTAGGCTCTTTTATTTTATAGCGAGCTATGCAGTAGGTCGTCACATCGACTGATTTTTAGGCTCTTTTGTTTTTAGCAAGCTATGCAGGAACACTTAGTTGCCTGCTTTTTAGGCTCTTTTATTTTTAACGAGCTATACAAGAACACTTAGTTGTCTGCTTTTTAGGCTCTTTTATTTTATAGCAAGCTATGCAATAGGTCGTCACCTCAACTGCTTTTTAGGCTCTTTTGTTTTTAACGAGCTATACAGGAACACTTAGTTGCCTGCTTTTTAGGCTCTTTTATTTTTAGCGAACTATGCATGAACACTTAGTTGTCTGCTTTTTAGACTCTTTTGTTTTTAGCAAGCCATGCAGTGGGTTGTCACCTCGACTGCTTTTTAGACTCTTTTGTTTTTAGCGAGTCATGCAGAAACACTTAGTTGCCTGCTTTTTAGGCTCTTTTATTTTATAGCGAGCTATGCAGTGGGTCGTCACCTCGACTGCTTTTTAAGCTCTTTTGTTTTTACGAGCTATTCAGCTCGGAGCCCGTTCGCCTAGTGAAATTGGTTGAATCATAAGCTGGGGGAAATGGAGCTTTCATTAACTAAAAATAAGTTTTTAAATTACATATAATAAGAGGTTTATTGATAATAAGGATGCAAATGCTCGGTATTCCAAGCTCGAGGAACTTCAGCTCCATTCTCATTAGCTAAACGATAAGCTCCATTCCCCAAGGCTGCTTTGACAACATAAGGTCCTTCTTAGTTTGGGCCTAAAGATCCATCACTTGGCTTGCGGGCTCCTGGTAGAATGAGACATAAAACTAAGTCTCCCACGCTGAACCTGCGAATCCGAGCATACTTGTTATACTACCTCACTATTCTTTGCTGATATACAGCTACTCTTAGCCTAGCCGTTTCTTTGGCTTCTTCAAGCAAGTCTAAGTTTGCTGCGAGTAACTGATCATTGTCATTTGGATTGAAAATCGCTCTTCGCTGCAAGGAGACTTCTAACTCGGCTGGGATCATGGCCTCAAACTCATATACCATTGAAAATGGGATTTCCCCTGTGGAACCGCGAGCTGTAGTTCTGTAAGACCACAATACTTTCTGGAGTTCATCAACCCATGCTTCTTTCTTTGCTTCCAATTTCATTTTTAGGATCTGCTTAATAATTTTGTTCACAGCTTCTACTTGGCCATTGGCTTGTGGATGGTCCACTGATGAGAAGCTCTTTTTGATCTTCAGTTCGCTGCAGAATCTGAGAAACTGGTCGCTGCTGAATTGGGTCCCGTTATCTGTCACAATCTGCTGAGGACTCCAAATCTGCAAATGATATTACTCCACACAAACTTCTCAATCTTCGTTGTAAAGATTTCAACTAGCTCCTTTTCTTCTGCCCACTTGGTGAAGTAGTCCACTACGACCACTGCATGTTTGCATCTTCCACGTGTCATTGGCAGAGGACCGATTAGATCCATCCCCCATATTGCAAAGGGCCACAGACTCATCATTTGTTGGAGAAAGGCTGGTGGAGCCTATAGAACCTGGGCAAACCTCTGACACTTGTCACATTTTTTGACTAAGTTGATGACGTCTTGCCTTATGGTGGGCCAATAGAAGCCTTGACGAAGTGCCTTCCGAGCTAAAGACAGCCCCCCAACGTGGTTCCCACAATGGCCTTCGTGTATCTGTCTTAGTACTATTTCACATTTAAGGCCATCGATGCATCTTAACAGTGGAGCTGAGAACCCTTTCTTGTACAGCGCATCATCATAGATGCAGTATCTGGCTGCTCTAGCTCACAGACGCCGTGCTTCCAGCTTATTACTCAGCAGCTTTCCATCCTGCAAATAATCGAGAATTTGGCTAATCCAAGAGTTGGGCTACACAGATATTGCCATCATCACATTCTTCTCTTCTATACTTGGGGTTGGTAGAAACTCAATTGGGATTGCCCCAAGAAAATCTGCATCTCGCATGGTTGCGAGGCGAGCCAATGCATCTGCATGTGCTTTTTGAGCTCGTGGGATCTATTTTATCTCATATTTCTGGATTGCACCTAGTAGCTCGTGAACTTTTTGGAAGTAGAAAGTCATTTTTGGTCCCTTAGCCTGATATTCCCCCATTACGTGACAGACAACGAGCTACGAATCGCTGAAGACTTTTAATCGCTCAGCTTGCATTTCCTTAGCCAAACGCAATCCTATGAGCAGAGCTCCATACTCAGCCTCATTATTCATAGCCTGAAAACCGAACCTCAAAGCATAAAGGATTTTGTGGCCTTTAGGATTGATTAGTAAAATTTCATCTCCAGCCATCTGCTCGCTGGATGATCCATCAATATAGAGCTCCCAAGTCGAACCTTCAGAAGATTCGACTTCATCATCCACAGGTCCCATGAACTCTGCAATAAAATCTACCAGAGTTTGAGCTTTGATGGCCGTTCTTGGCTTAAATTGGATGTCAAACTGTACGAGCTCCACTGCCCATTTCAATAATCGACCTGAGGTGTCTGATTTCTGTAAGACTTGTTTCAGCGGGTACTAGGTGAGGACTTCAATTATATATGACTGAAAGTAAGGTCGCAGCTTCCTTGATGCGATCATCAAGGCAGTAAGCTAAGCTTCTCCATCTACGAGTATCTGGTTTCGGCATCCTACAATTGCTTGCTTACATAATACACCGGAAGCTGCGTCTTTTCTTCTTCCCTCACTAGTGTAGCACTCAGAGCTTACTGTGACACTCCCAAGTATAAAATCAGCTTTTCTCCTTCTTTGGGCTTGGAAAGGAGTGAAGCTCGCCTCATGTATTCCTTCAACTGCTGGAAGGCTAACTCACACTGCTCAGTCCACTCGAAGCTCTTTGTCTTTTTCAAGATATCGAAAAAAGGGATGCACTTGTCCGTAGCTTTCGAAATGAACCTGCTCAGTGCTGCGACCTGGCCATTGAGGCTCTGCACATCTTTCACCCTTGTAGGCGACCTCATATTGATGAGTGCTTTGATCTTCTCAGGGTTGGCCTCAATACCCCTACTGTTCACCATGAAGCCCAGGAACTTCCCAGAAGCTACTCCGAACGCACACTTGTGCGGATTCAATTTCATCTAGTAGCTCCTCAGAATCTCAAACATCTCTCCCAGGTTGCGAACATGATCACCTACTTGCTTGGATTTTACCAGCATGTCATCAACATAAACCTCCATGGTCTTTCCAATTTGTTCTTCGAACATCATGTTCACCAAGCGTTGGTAGGTTATTCCAGCATTTTTTAACCCGAATGGCATCACCTTGTAGCAATATAACCCTCTATCAGTCATGAATGAGGTATGCTCTTCATCCTCGGGTTTCATTGGGATCTGATTATATCCCGAATATGCGTCCATGAAGCTCAGGAGCTCGTGGCTAGCAATAGCGTCCACGAGCTGATCTATCCTTGGTAGGGAAAAACTGTCTTTAGGGCATGCCTTATTTAGGTTAGTGAAGTCGATGCAAGTTCTCCATTTCCCTTTTTTCTTCACTAGCACGAGATTGACAACCCAGGTCGGGTAGTAAGCTTTCTCTGATGAACTTGTTAACTAGCAGCTTATCTACCTCCTCTTTCAATGTCAAGTAGTGTTCCCCTGTCATTGCTCGTCTTTTCTGGCGAATTGGCTTGAAGTGAGGATCAATATTCAGCCTGTGAGATATCACCTTTGGATCTATTCCCACCATGTCCTCATGGTTCCACGCAAACACATCCAAATTCGCC
>CM034462.1:17631847-17750634 GCA_019925255.1 Litchi chinensis | reverse complement strand
TCCCGGGTGAATGGTACCCTGCGATCATCCCGCTCCTCCCTGTTCTGGCCTCCAAGTCGAGCCTCCAACTGCTGGACCCTTTGTAACAACTCCTCTACTACTGGGTCCTAGGCCAAGGGTTGTCGGCTGAGGTTCCATCTACTCATACTTTCGTGCTCCCCCTAGTAATGGCTCTGCGATCTATCCTCTCTACCGAAAGTTTCTTCGCGTCTGGCGACCCTTTGAGGCTCGGGCTCATGGTCTGTGCGGTGCTCGTTTTGGCCCGCGATTGCCCTCTCCGTGCTGGTGTCCTCGCGGCTCGCCCTTGCCCTTATCTTGTTCGGGCGAGGTGAGATTTCTCGTTCCTCATTCTTCCTCCTAGCTCTCCTTGGGTTCAGGTCCGACGAGCGAACTGACTCTTCTGTCAGCGACTTGTCTCTTGCAGCTACTCCCTCTGGGGTCGGGATTTCCTCGAGAGCTGATGCTGAGCTCTCCCGGGCAGTGCGGCCTCCGTTTGTCCTTGCGTGGTACAGGCTTGGACTTCTACCAATGCCCTCACCGTGGCGTCACTCCTTTACTGTATCTTCTAGAGCTCGTTGGCGCTGCTACCACTCCTGAGCGACCTCATCTCTAAAGTGCGAGGCGCTTTGCTGATCTTCTCTGATTTCAGGTTGTTCGTCTGCCGCTCCGATATTCCTTGTGGTCTTGATTCTGGCCATAACAAACAATCATGAGCAAGTATGGAACAATAAACTGGTGGAGAATTATCAGGTCACTGTTGGGCTCTCCTTCTAGCGTCAAAAGATGTCGACGTCTGGAAACGGTCGACCCAGAGATTCAGGGGCCCAGACAACGGACGAGGTAATTATTAGGGTTTAGTCGTAATTAATGCGTGTTTAAGGTTGGTATGGCTTAATGGCGAGGTGGGAATGTCAGTTGTGGTTGGTGAATGAGATTTATGAATCTACAATAAAGAAGGGAGAGAGAGGAATGAGGTTGGACACAATGATTTTTACATGGTTTGGCGACTGCGCCTACGTCCACGGCCACTCTGAGGTAATTCCGACAAGAGTGACGGTATTCTTCTCTATTTTCATATATTTGTACAGTAAAAATCTCCCGTATTTATAGAGGGGGAGGAAAAATACAATGAGAATAAAATATACAATGCGGGTTCTGGTTATTTCAATTACTCCTGACACAGTCATACTGTCTTAAATGCAAACCATCATTCTCTCTTACATGCACGTGTGCGCATTGAATGCTTAAAGAGAGGTCCTTTCTTCATTAAATGTAGAGCTGTCGCATTAAATGAGTCTTGATAATGGTGTAGGTAGTTTCCGACGGACAATCATGGGAGTGGGTGGCTAGGTTGACAAGCTGCAGACGGCAGCTTCTGAGCAAGTTTTCTGGTCGGTCAGGCAGCGCATGATGGAGAGGTGCTAACGTGGCCTGAGGAAGAGATTAAGCGATCTGAGCGTCCATGCGAGCTCACGACCTAGGCGATCTCGCGAGCTGAGCGAGCTGACTATGTGTGCAGGAGGTATGCCTGGGCGGTCGGGAAGTAATGGCGAGCTCGTGACCTGGACAACCTCACGAGCTAAATGGTTTTACGGGCTGGGAAGAGCCAATGATGCGGGCCGAAAGAGCGCTTGGATGGTCCGTAAGCTGTTGTGAGCTCGCGACCTGAGTGGCTTCGCGGGCTGACTGGACTTATAACTGCTTGTCTTGACCCTAGGCCTTCTGGGCCTCTGCACCTATACAGGCCCATTGGGCTTATACCGACCCACGTAGACAGAATGAGAAAATGGGTATCACAAATACTAAATTTATGAATTTTAATTTACTATATATATTAAATATATTAAAACATTCTTAGATAATACTTTATATGTTGAACGAATTGCATAATGCACCGGTGGTGGAAGTACCGCACTAGAATAGAGCTCTCAGTGTGAAATATATAATTTTGAAATATCACAAGTGGCGTCCTAATGTTCCCCTATAAGGTGCAATCATAGTGGGAGAGGAATCAGTGTACGTTTCTGATGTCTTTAAATATGATCAGAGTGTTGTAGTCGGTCCATGGGAGAAAGACATTAGTAGTAGTAGTACTGGACCGCAACTTGGCCAATAATATGATTGGAGTGTTGTAGTTGGTCCATGTGAGAAAGACATTTGTTTTTTATGGGATAATGATGCACGATTATGCATTGGACGGGGTATTGATTTAAGGGGTAATTTTCGAATTTATTCTCCCTAAAAAAAAATTTAGGAATTGATAGCTAGAACTTTTTCTCTTAGACTTCGTTTGATATAGTTTCTCAAAATAGATCTTTTATAAATAGATATGTTGATAATAGATCTTTTAGAAATATATCTTTTAAAAAAAAGTTACTGATTGTTTGGTTGTCAATTAAAAAAACTCATTTAAATTGTAGAGCGTTTGGTTAAATTATTTTTAAAACACTTTTAGATTATTAATTTACCAAAAATGGTATAAGAGAGAGGAGTAATATATTCATTCTAGAAATGTAATTACTTCAACCTTAACCATAAAAAATTAATCAATTAAACAATTAATAATTATTTGATGTAAATATATTTTCAAAATATAGATTTTCAATAAAATAAATAAAAATTATATTTTTTCTCTATTTTTTTTTAAAAGAGAAGTGTTTATTTAGATTTGTTAATAAGATTTTATATCTTCAATTTTATTTGATCTAAGTACATTTTCATTAAAATTTCATCAATTGCAATTATATACTGCAATTGCAATATATATATTGCAGTATATATATACTGCACTGCAATATATATACATCACAATTGCAGTATATATACAACAATTGCAGTATATATTACTATAGTATATATATATACACTGCAATTGCAGTGCATATATATATACTGCAGTAATTGCAACACTGCATATATATAGCACTGCATATATATACTGCACTAATTGTAGTATGTTGTGCAAATTTTAGTAGTCGCAAGTGTACGAATCTATTATAGAATAGATTATGTAAGTACAAGATCGATCCCAGAGAGATTGATAAAATATTAATCTAAATTCAAATTAATTTTAATTCTAATCTAGTTAACAATGTTTGAGAATTAATTAAAACTAAAGAAAATAAAATTCTAAATTAACAAAATAATATTCTCAAAAATTAAAGAAACAACTTATAAGTCAATCTATTGTTTTCTCAGAATTTATCAATTAAGCTTAAAGAAAAATAAATCTTATATAATTCTTACTTCAAGACCTGAAATTTATAAGATCTAAATATTATATGTATCCAATATTGAAAAACACATAATCAAAAATCTTATATTTAAACATTTTCCAATTCAAAGTCAAATTAATAAAATAATTTTGTAACAACCAAAAATACTTGATATTTAAGGTGAAACAAGGTTTTTTTTTATCAATAAATGAAACTAAGAATTATTAAACATTAGAAACACAAAATTGAGAATAATATTCAAATAGCAAAATCATTATAAAATCAATAGTAGTTTCATGCTACACCTCATAAAAAAAAAAAAATTAAACAAACATGATAACAACGAGAACAAATAAATCAAAACCTGGCATAATATTTTTTTGAACTTTGCTGCTGCACTTTTTTTCTTGCTCCACCCAAAGCTGCTGTTTTCTTCTCTCGTCAACTGCTGTCCTTTTTATCTCTTTTTTGTTCTGCTGCTCTCTTGTTATCTATTGTTGCAATTTTCTTTGATTTTATACTGCTGCCTCTAGGTTTTGTAAACTGAAAACTGCTTCTTCCTTTCTTAATTACAGCACTATCTTTTTCTTTTCAAAAAAATCTGCACAGCAATTTTATTTTTTCTCTAAAAATCTGCAGCTTTCCTTCTCTCTTCATTAAAAATCTACAACTTCCTCTTCTTTCTTGATTTGTTTCCTCTTTTCTTCAATGATTTATTTCCTTGTCTCAACCAATTTCCTAATTGCATGATAAAGATTTTAGGCAATATTTAAATGCTTGATTGATTGGGATCTTGACTTGACAAAAATTGTAATTTTTCCTCATTCGATACACAAATCCTCTTTTATTTCTATTTCACCAAAAACACAATTAATTAAAATAAATTTAACATAAAATTGGACTAATAAATCTATATTTAAGGGTAATAAATATATATAAATTATGTGTATCATAGTATATATATACTGCATTGCAATATATATACACTGCATTACAGTATATGTATTTAGTATATATATACACATTGCAATTGCAGTATATATATAACAGTATAATATTCATAATAATAAGATAAAAAAAATGTAATATCAACTAAAACCAATTGAAAAAAAAAATACACAAAATATAGAAAACTTATTGTTTAAAGAAGAGTTTTTAGAAGTTTTGATGAAATAAAAAGTGAATGAAAATGGAGGCTATGTGTTTATATTTATAATGAAAGTGCAATAAGGTTATAAGGGTTTAAAGAAATTAACAAAATAAAATATGGATATATTAGATATTTTAATATTTTTAAAAAAAAAAAACTCAAAAATGTCTACTTGGAGAAGCTCAAAATTTGAGCTTCTGCAAGTAGACCTTTTTTAGTTTTTTTAATTCCCCAAAAGTTCTACGAGGATGTCAACCAAATGACACAAAAAAAATTAAGTAGATCTTTTGACATTAAAAAAATACTTTTGACCAGTAGATAAGCTGTGTAAAACATAAACATATACTAACTACAACTAAAGAAGCTGATTGAGATAAAAGGGAAAAAAAATGGTTGATAAAAAATCGTTGTAGCAGTCCAAGATAACCAATTTTTGCTATTAGGACTTGTTTGGTGTGTAGGATTGAATTGAATTATTTTCAAGGGATTAGAATGAAAAAGATTAAATTAAATAAGATTGGATGAAATTAATATTTTAACATTATGTTATGTTTGGTGTAGTTAAAATTGATTTAAAAACATAATTGTCTTGTCTCTTGTTTTGTGTAATATTGGTTTAGATATATATATATATATATATATATAGTATGAGACTATTTAATATAAGAGTAACTTAAACAGCATTTTAATAAGATAAAATTGTTTTAAATTAATTTTATAAAAAATAAAATATTCTAAATTAATATTGATTAAAATATTATTTAAATTATATTTTGAATTAAAAATGTAATTATATTTTTAAATAGTAAATAAAATTATTAATAATGAATGTTAATAAAATAATATTTATTATTTAGTTGATATTAAAATATTATTCTTAAAAATATTATTAATAAAATATATTAAATTTATTTTTAAATATAATAACATTTTTTAAGTTTAAATATAATAAATATTTTAAATACAAACCATTAGTAAGATAAATAAATAAGAATAAAAATAACTAAATGGGATATGGGAAGGGGGAATTTATTAATCTCATCTTTCAAGGTGGGACTAATTTATGCTACTCAAATATGATAAAAGAGAGCTCTCATTTAACCTAGCTATGATTAGGTTTAAGTAGATCATTCAACTTAAAAATTATTTAGATTTGAGTGGATCATTTAATTTAGGAATAATTCAAGTTTGAGTAATTACAAAACATGATATTTAAAAAAAAAAAAAAAAAGTTAGGATAAAAGAGGAGGCAAGATTAAATTTTATCCAATCCCACCTACTCAACAAACATGAACTTGGACATTGTCCAATGTCATCCTATTCTGACCAACAAATAGAATCTTAGATTTTTAATTTTAGCCGATTAATTTATAATTATAATACACATAGAATAGCTTAAATTTATTTATCTTTTTGGTTGTTTAATAAATTAACGTGTCTCATCCAAATCAATAAATAAATTCTATTAATTAGACGCATTCAGCATGAGAATTGATGTTCTAAATTTTAAAAAATAATAATAGTATTGACCAAATAATTACTCCATAATTGACATGCTAAAAGTATAATTTAAATTTAGGCAAGTTGTATAGAATTAAATAAACATTTTATCCAAAAATGATAATTGGACGCTGTTCACCGTTCACATTTTAAAGGGTATATTTTCAACCCACATACATTCAAACAAAAATAATAAAAAAAAAAAAGAGAAAATAAAAGTGTCTGTGACAAGCTGGAAAGTAACACGTCTTCTTCATAAACAACCAAGACTTGTTAAATCACTATTTTAAAATAATAATAATCATAAACTAGCTACATGACAACATCAATGGATAGGACTCTCTGATTGAACCCAATTAATTATGAAATCTGAAATATCTCTTAAATAATTAAAAATATTTTTTAATCATTTTTGTTATGCGTACTGATTTATAATAAAAATATATATATTTTAAAGATATTCATTATTGAAATGTCAGTAGTAAAAAATGGGAGGCTATGCTTGGCATTGAATAATCAATTTGCAATTGGACGTTGAAAGTGTCACGCATCTACATTTATAGTAGGTGTGGACCTCACCTGTGGCACCATGCCTACCCTTTATTATTATTTTTTTTATTTTTATTTTTTGCCCTTTCCTTCTCCTTCTTCTTCTTCTTCCAAAAGAAGGGTGGCACCATGTCTCTTATTATATTGCACATAACTATATAAACGGCAAATTGTACAAACACGCCATAACAATTACACACACATGGCAATTTTATCTATATTTAACAAATTTTATATCAACTTTTAAAAATGTTGCTTTGATATCTATTGTTATTAGATTCGTACCATTAAAAATCAAAGATTAAGGATATTATAATTTTTTAAACTAATATATATATATATATATATATATAATCTAAGCATTATTAAGAGAGATCTTCAAACAACAATCTCTCCAATTGGAAGAGATTATCTCACCACAACCTCCCTAACTGAAGGAGATTGCTCATAGAAAATCTTCCTGTAAAGATCTCTATTGTTCAAGAAGAAATTCATGATAAAAATATAGTTATCTTATTTGAGGGAGAAAATGATGATTTGATCTCCATTAACCGATAAATGATTTGATGTAGTACAACTGAGGGTAGCTAAAGTGATTTGTCTAAATTAAAGTGAAAATTTCATCTAAATGCTATTAGACTTAAACAGGAGAGGTTTATGCTGTTTGCCCAATATATTATAGGGCTTATATATATATATATCACTCCTACTTTTCTTTAATTGCTTTAGTTGGAATTTAGTGAATTAGGGCTATATATATATATATATATATATATATCACTCCTACTTTTCTTTAATTGCTTTAGTTGGAATTTAGTGAATTAGTACGTTGTTAATTTAGGTTTATGTGCTTATTTCTTCTTCTCTTCTTTGTTGTTGATTACTTTCTTTTCACTACAAAAATTATATACATGGCCTCAATTGTAAAGTTTAAATATTCTTAATTTATTAAATTTAATAATATAATTGAAATTCTGTTTTAACGAATTATGTATAAAGGTATTTAAATCTTTTTGCTCATGATAAAATTGTAAATATACAAAAAATAATCAGTCAAAAATAGTCTATTTTAGTCAAGTATTTTAAGCCAAGAGTAAATAAGTATTTTCTACCATCTTACTAAATTTAACCTATTAGCTTTTTGTTAGAGTAACTTGCATATGTGAAAATTTGAGGATCGTTAAAGTTAATTCTTGTAAAAAGGGGATAAGTTTAAAAAAAAATTAAAGACTAATTTGTAGAATGTGTACTTTTACAGAATAATTAAAAAGATATTATTTATTTTAAATATTTTTAATTTTTACCTTAATAATTAATGCATATATATAAGAACAAAAATTTGAATGTTATAATTAATTAACATTGATAAGAAATTATTTTACCACAATTTCATTAATTAAAGCCAACAAAGAACTAACATCAAAGAGAAGTTGTGGAATGGTTTCTATTTTTATGCCAGTTTAGTAGTTTTCCCGAGAAAATGAGTGTATGTCTAAAATATCTCAAACACATTTTCATGTCCCACACGCAATTTCCAGCCATCCAAACAGATCAGAGAGAAGGACAGAAAAGCATTTAACACCTCATAAATAAACAAATAAATCATGCAAATTATTGAGAAAGAAAGTATATAAAACACAAGTTGGTATCTATTTCAAAAATATATATACATAGAAAAATAGAAAAACACACACACAAGTTGGTATCCTGGACCTCCTGGTCTCACGTGACAAAAAAAAAAAAACCCTTAAAATATTCCAATTTCAATTTGTTTTTATTATTTTATGTGGACATGCATGCATATATTGCTAAAACAAATTTTCACACAAAATTGCTTAAATCAAAAGTAAAACAAAAAAATACCACATCCAACAACCAAAATATATCATTTTGTTATATATATGTGTATATATATTTGAAATAATCATTTTGTTATATTTAACTTCAATTTTTTTTTTTTTTTTTTCAAAATCAAAGGCAAATGACTTTCTCGTGAACCAAACAAGACAATTCAAGAAATGGAAAGTGAAAAGTTGAAGAGATTATTAAAGTGCACGCACCTTCTTCATTAGGCAAAGTATGGGCATGAGAAACGAATTCCAAACAGCAGACCAAAATCAAGACCCCAAAAAGAATCCTCGTAAACAAAACACTAAAGTACCACCCCATATATATTTTTGAATCAACAACAATAATCACTACTCGAATTCGTCTTCCTTGGAATGAACTTGTAAACAAGGTGTTTCTCGGCTTAGCAGATAAAACGATAAGCCTTTTAGCTGCATAAACATGCAAAGAAGAAAGAGTTTCTTTGAAAGAGAGAGGACTGGTTCTGGTTGGCGAGCAGAAGAAGTGAGGGGGCTATTAAACGAGAAATAATTGAATTTATTTTGTTTTTTTATGTTGACTCAAAAAGGGCGTCCGCTTGCATGCATTTGGTCAAAACCTGATAAAAATCGCAACTGTTTTAGAAAACGAGTAGTGTGGTAGGGGTTTGCCTGGAGGGTTCAGGAATCCAAAAATTGTCTAACTAGTTTTGTTTTAAAGTAAAAATTTCATACGACAGCATACAAAAATACAAACTTTTGAGTTATTTAAAAAGTAAAATTAGTAGTGTCTTTAGCACATTATCATTATTCTGTTCACGAATCATAATTAACAAATAAAGAATATAAATTATCTTTTTTTTTGTTTTTCTCTAATTCTTAAATTATTGTCATTGTTTTGGAAATATAGTTTGCAAAGCACCAATTATGCCAACAGGCGGTGAGGGAAGGATTAATAATCTTGTCAGATCTATGTGTTACTCTTAAAATATTCTTCCTATTACCTCACTCATTGTCTATAATTAATTAATAGTTTTTTAATTATTAGAAACGATATATATATGTATGCATTTATGTGTGTGTGAGAGAAAGTATATTATTAATTAACTATAATTTGTCCATAAAATAAAAATATTAGGGAGAACTTCGTTTTAGTCTCTGAGATTTGAAAAATATCAACTTTTTAATACTCTTTTAAAAACAATTATTTTCATCTCAAACTTTTTCAAAACTTTTTAAAAAAATTCAAACAATCAATTAATTGACAATGAATATTAACAAAATGCATAGAAAAATATTTTCGTCGTTGATGGTTGTTAGTAACACTTAAATTATTAAACTTTTCTCAAAAATAATGAATTTATAAGTTAAATTTATTAAAATATCTCTGAATTTAAATTGTTAAATTATAATTTAAATTATCTACAATCGTCGTTGAACGTCAATTGATTGACATTTTAGACTTTTTTGAAAAGCTATGGAAAAGTTTATGAGAAAGTTAGAGATAAAAAGAACTTAAGGAATTAAGATAAAGTTTTTCCCAAAAAAATTATCAATACGGCAACCACAGGGAAAAACTTTGCTGCCTAAGCACAAGTGAAACTTTCACAAATTATTTATTTCATATTTGTAATCTACTTTTAATTGGAAACTATTGTTTTAATATCACAATATCAAGAGTGTAATGCTATATAGTAATTAGAAGTAAAACATTTAAGTTTTTATAACTATCCAGAACTCACCTGGATTTCAGTATATATATTTTACATAGTAAACTTTAACAAAATAGCTTCGTAAGGCATACTAAAAAATAAAATGGTTGTGGATTCCACTTTTACTCCCAGGAGTTCAAGTCCTGTAATATTAGTATCCTATTAAATATTAATATATTATTTAATTTAAATACATCTACAATCTTCACCCTCAGCGTTAGATTTTAAATAAGAGTTAAATACACAATATCCATATGAGGTTAACTCAAATACAGGCGTGTGAATATTTTTATTTTTATAACACCTTACCCCCCTGTTAACAGTCAACCAATGTTAAAAATGAAGTTTGACCGGTTATTTAAGTAAAATGACTAAAATATCCTTAATTTTATGATTTTTATTTTTTAAAAAATAAATTTAATATTTTTTTTTTCCTCTCTACCGTCTCTCTACTCTCTCTCTCTTCTCCTTCTTCTCTTCTTTTTCTTCATCTTCATCTTCTCCTTCTCTTACCCGGATACCCAGATTGACGTCTGGGTATCGGATGTCTGGGTTTCGATCGAAACCGAGACGCCGATCTGGATTTCCAAAATGGAAACCCAGATGCCGATTTGGGTTTCCAAAATGGAAACCCAGATCGACGTCTGGGTTTTGATCTGGAAACCCAAACGTCCGGTGCCGTCTAGGTTTCGATCTGGAAACCCAGATGCCTCTTGAGCACTGGACGTCTGGGTTTTCAGATCGAAACCCAGACGTCGATCTGGGTTTCCATCCAACCCAGACCTGTCGCTCGCTTGTCGTCAATTGAAACCCCCCATTCGGCTTAGTTCGACGATGACAAGCTCTCATATGGAGACCCAGTTGGTCTCCATCGGGGAGATCTAAACCTGTTTTGCAAATCTAGTATTTTTGTTAATGGATTTTTTAATTTTTGATAGATTTGTTTTTGTAATGTTGTTTTTGTGATGGATTGGGTAAGGTTGATTGATGGTGAAGAATGGTGAGGTTGATGAAGAAGATAATGGATGGGCTCAAGTTGATGAAGGGTGAAGTTGATGGTTTCGGTTGTGTTTGTAATGTTGTTTTTGTGATGGATTGGGTAAGATTGATGGTGAAGAATGGTGAGGTTGATGAAGAAGATGATGGATGGGGTCAGGTTGATGAATGGTGAAGTTGATGGTTTCGGTTGTGACGATGAAAATGATGAACAGTGATCCGTTTTGTTTTTCCTTTTCTTTTCTTTTTCATATATTTTTTAATTCCTTCAATTTATTTATATTTTTAGAAAACTGTAAATAAATATAAAATTACAGTTTTACCCTTCTTATTCCTAACGGCATCCAACGTCTACTGTTAACAGGGGGGCGTGGTGTTATAAAAGTAAAAATATTCATGCGCTTGTATTTAATTGAACCTCAGATGGGTATTGTGTATTTAACTCTTTAAATAAATATATAAAACAAAGTAAATTAGCTTTCATTTCCTATGTGAGATCTTAGAAGTTAATACTACGTACGGATATCAAACATAGCCGTTAAACAGTCAGCCTAAGAGGATCACGCGACGTCACTAAAATGGGGGATGCCTCTGGTCTCTGATTTTCCACAACGGAATATCGCTTGTGCGGGCCACGGCTGCTTGCTGCATTATTAAAAAGCATAAGCTATAACGTGTTTAATTAATGGTCAATTTTGTCTCAATCAACTGGAGTTTCGATGAAATATCCAATATTTAAGGGAGAATTTCGTTTTGATCCCTATATTTTTAAAAAAATTTTCATTTTTAAATATGAATCCGTTTATAGTTTGTATGATCCCTTACTTTTTTAAAATTCATCAAATTAATCCTTCTGTCATCATTTTAGTCCTTATATTTAATATAAGAGAATTTTATTTTGCTCCCTGCAGAATGACTAATTTGATGAATTTTTGAAAAGTAAGGGATCATATAGGCTATAAACAGATTCGTATTTAAAAATGAGAAATTTTACAACCATATATGGATTAAAATGAAGTTCTTCCAATATTTAATGTCCCCTACTTTTTAATTAAACTAGGGCTTGATTAGACTGTTCCTCTAATTAATGGATTCTTTTTTGGTAAAAGGGTAGTTAAGGAAATCTCTCTCTCTCTAATTATCAAATAAATGCATCTCCATCACATGCTGCTTTCTCTTTGCCCAGCGGGCAATTAAAGTTAGATGAAAATGATGTAATCTATTCTGGTTTTTCTATTGATTGAATGAAACCCTATATCTTTTTGAACGAATAAAGAAATGCTTTTGACAACTCATCATTACGCGTTTATCCTATTTTGATTAAGAAATGCAGTTGGGTAACGAATTGAAAAGCCTAAAAATCCAATGAGTGACATCATTATTGGGACCCACGTTAACATGCCACTTCAGCATAAAAAAATCTTGATGCCCATCACTCCACAAGTAGCGAGCAACGAAGCAACGAACAGCGAGCAACGAGTAGCTCGAATGTGAACTGATTCGTGCCTATCAAAGGCCGCTACGATGATAGAATACTTGCATCATTCATTCCTTATAATAAGGATCCTAAAAGCAAAAAAAAATTTATATCAAATAAAAAATTACTTCACAGAAAAATTTCGAAAAGCGTAATTCCACTCAAATGCTTTATATTTAATGTAATTTGACGTAAAATAGGATAGAAATGCTTAACCTTATTATAATCTAAAATTCTATTTGCATGAGGAATCTTAACAAGAAATATATATTTTTTTTATATTGATGACATGATTGTTTTCTTTTATCATAAAAGACAATCCATTATAATATTAAATATACTTTTAGTATGAATAATTGAATATTTCTTTTAATTCTAAAAAGCTAATGGTTTAAATCTCAACCATGTTCTAAAATATAATGTGTAGATAGTTTTCTATTAATTTAATCTTTTTCCCTTAAAAAAAATATAGAAAAAAATTAAGTATAAAAATCATATTTATGAATAACAATATCGACACTCTTTACAAAAATATGTACTTTAAAAAGATATTTAGTTGTAGAAAACAAAAAGACTTATTTAAAAGATCTAGTTATGAACTAATGCAAAAACTTTTATATTTAAAATAAGAATTAAATTGCTCTTTTTTTCAAAAAAAAAAAACAATAATAATAATAATAAAACAATTCTAATATCACGGTATGACATTTCTCATGATATCACATGGAAACAAAATAAGATAAAATAAAATAATAAAGGCTAAGTAACTGACTATAAACTTTTCTAAAATAATACCTTTATTTCAATTAAACTATTCTAAATATATTTTTGAATAAATCTGAATTTAAAAATACCATCTTTATCAATCTCAAATCCATCTCATCTTTGTAAACTTTCATATAAAACTTCTCTGTATCTCTTACCGATGCCAATATGAAACTAATCAAAAACTGGTTCTATAAAATTACAGAGATAATTAATAATAATATTTTCACTATAAATAAAATACATTAAACTATAAATATACTAAATTATTTTCTTTTACAAAATATCTTACTAACTAGATATAGCTTGCAAAATTTTAGACCAATAATAAAAGAAAAATGAGTTAAAATTTAGACTCTTGAATCATGGAATTGTTATCTGGAATCATGAGCTGTTTCAAAGAAACATCCTAATACCAAATAGAGGAACTCTATAAACCAAAATTCAATTAAGGCCAATATTATACAATATGAGCAAAATTCAGAATCACACTCTTTGCATTGGAATTCAAGTTACATAAGAATATTTCCCAGTACAATTTTTCTTACCCTATTCTATAAACTTTTGTCACATGGATAATAATACAATTTGAACGAAAAGAACTTCAAATCATATATTGCTCTCCAATATAATTCCATAGACCATCCTAAACAATCATCTTATAGATCCTTATCAATAACCATGCTTGATGAAGAAGGTTCTCGAGTCTCATCTGTTATTTGAAGACAAACTAAGGAATCTTCCCAAGGTCCATCCATTGAGCCATTTGTCTGCGAATGGCTTTCTCGAAAGCATGCTGTGACTTGGGTTTGACTATCATGTGATAGTATTTCAAAGGCTTCGAACCTTGCATCCTGGTCTAAACTGCAGTTAAGAATTAGTGCTTGGACTGGAACTTTGCCTTTGAGCATGCTAACTACAGAAGACATTAATGGTCTGAGACTGGGAGATGGATTGGTGCATAAGAGAGCTACATTAAGCATCCTCAATGCCTCTTCTTTGGAGAATTTCGAACCAAGACTTGGATCCACAAGTTCAAGAAGGTTTCCTTTTTCTTGCAATACATACGCTTGCAATAACGTGCATAAAATGAAACAAATGTTATTAGTAATCTCGAAGAAAGAATTACAAATGTTAGTGTAATGTCTACTTAGAGACTTGTAAACACTACTCATTATATCCAACTTAAATGAAGCTTTAATTTTTTCAGACAATCCAACTTTACCAAGCTAAAAAAATTATTTTGGCTTTATTTTATTTGTCAAAAAATAATCTTGGACCTAACTTCATCAACCAATTTGGGACTATCAAACACCCTCTCTCACATGTAACATGCCCACTCAGCAACACTTACACCCATGCAATCGAGTTTAGGCCCAACTCAAGCTCTAATATCATGTCAGAAAAGGATATTGGACCTAACTCCACCATAAAAGTTAACTCATTAATGGATGTTTATGCTCATCTAATAAATTAATACAAATTCACTTTTTTAACTAATGTGAAACTATTTAATATCCTCCCTCATGCATAGCATGCCTACTCAATAGCATCTCCACCCATGCAACTAAGTTTAGGTCATGCAAATTAAATAGAGTCCAACCCAACAAGCTCTAATATCATATCAAGTTTTAGATCTAACTCCACCACAAAAGTTATCTCATGCGTAGAGATTTACCCTCATTTTATAAACCAATGCAAATTCATTTTTTCAATCAATATAGGGCTATGAAACAGTATTTATAAAATAGTAATAGACTAAAAAAATATATATATATATATATATGAAAGTGCAAAATTCAATTAATTAGTTTACCCAATCAAGAAGATAAACAAACTCCTCCTTTGGCCTATAATTAGTGTTGCTCTACCCACTAACAATCTCTAATGCAACAACTCCAAAGCTATACACATCTGCCTTGTCTGTTAAGTAACCCCTCATCGCGTATAAACTAAAGACCATACCACCAGCGAATAAAGATTTAGAATAATATCTTAGAAGCTTTCACTATATAAGAGAGAGAGAGAGAGCTCACATTGTTCCAACTATTTTTGTGCCGGTATAGGTGTTCTCTTCTTCATCAAGCTTAACTAAACCAAAGTCAGATATTTTAGCATTTAGATCCTTGTTAAGCAGTACATTGCTTGCCTTAATATCTATGTGAACTATTTTCAATCTTGATTCCTCATGAAGATAAGCCAATCCCCATGCTATGTCTATGCATATCTTCTTTCTTATTTTCCAGTCCAAGTTAAGCTTTTGTTCCTCTTTACCTAAAATAAGAAAATAAGGGGTAGACAAAGTCTAGTCATAGTTCATTCTAAAAGTTCAAAGAAATGATATATTAGGTGTTAGTGATGTAAATACCAAAGAGTGCACGAGCAAGATTGTTGTTTTCAAGGTATTCATATACAAGCAGTAATTGGTTTCCTTCAATACAACAGCCATAAAGCTTCACAAGATTTAGGTTTTGGAAGGCTGATATCATTCCTATCTCATTCGTAAATTCATGGTTCCCTTACTTAGATTTCGAGGAGAGCTGCTTGACAGCAATTACTACCCCATCTGACAGTGTACCCTGGAGTCAAGCAGATAAGCATTTCAGAATATAGTGAAGAGAATATTTTTTTTCCCACTAGCTACTGTTTTCCAATGTGTGCATAGACTAGAGAACCATAATTACCTTATAAACAGGCCCAAACCCTCCTATAATCTTGTTTACAGAGTCAAAATTATTGGTAGCAGCCTTAATTTGTCTAAGGGTGAAATAACCAGTTTGAAGATCTAATGCACGAAGTTCTGTACTAAAGCAAAGAAAATAAAATTTAACCAAACATATTAATGTCAAGAAGAGCAAACATATTCGACTCTTCCAAGATAATCACAATTTCAAGAAATCAACAATTGCAGACAAAAAAGAAAGTACTTAAGTATATATCAGTCTTACCTTTGTTTTCGAGATCTTTTCCCCCGAAGCAACCTTTCATCCACAAGCCAACCAACAACAGTGTCACAACAGCACGTGATGCAATTACGATGCCAGTAATGCTTCCAGCATATAAACCTCCAGTATCTACCTCAAAGTCTACAAGAAAGAAAAGAAGTTACGTAACAAGCTTGAAGAAAATGAAAGATGAAGGCCTTATAGAAGAGATAAATTAACATACTTGGTGTGACTGTAATAGCAGATATAAGAGGTGTTGGGGTTTTTATATTTCTTAATATGGGCTTACATATTAAATAATTATAATATTATGAGCTATCTATTTTAATAGGACCAAATAAGTTAGGACCAAATAAGTTATCTATTAATTGGCCTTTAGAGATATCCATTAGGTATGTGTTTTAATGTGTAGAAATCTAATACTAATTAAATTAGAGTTAATGAGGACCTAATTAAGTTAGTATATAAAGAATATAATTAGGATTATGGTCCCCGAGTCAAATCAACGTATTTTTTTGCTCTCTTTTCTCCTCCCCTATTCAAGAAGAAAATTATTGAGCAACCTAAGGAGATTTGACTGTGGAAGACTCGATCCTACTCAAATTTGTCAATAAGGATCAGGTATGTTTTCTTTATAATAATTCTTGTTGATTTAATATGAGTTTCTAGATTTTGGTATAGGTTTTCATCTATTAAAGTTTTATCCAACAAGTGGTATCAGAGCTAATTCATATTGAATCATTGAGAAATTAATTAGTTTGGTTTATTATTGATGTAATGGAAGCATGAAATTTTATATATATAGAATTTTGTATTTTTCTAGATTATTAAAGCAAGGACTGTTATATTATTATTCATTGATATATATATATAGAATTCAAGCATAAGTTTTTCTAATGCGATGAAATTAAAGAAGACATGGCAGTTAATCAATTTCACATGCGTTGAAGTACATGTTTCGAGAATACATATGCATATAATTAAGACTAGCGGTTTTCTTTTATGACTAGTGGCTATTTTTAATTTTTTTTTAAATCATTGAGAGATGAGTTAAAAAAAAAAGAAGTTTGACTTATTTATTATTAATTTTTTTTTTTGGATTGATATGGAATTTCGGATTATATATATATTTTTAATGTAACAAAGTTTGATTCTTATTTTGGATTGTTATAGAATTTTGGTTGTTGGTATGTGTATTCCATAATGATTGCTTGCTTTTGTTTCCAATTGAATTTTGATGTAATTCAGACATATATATATTTCCTCATTGGATTAAGCTGTGAGTGGATATGGGAAGTGGAGAAACCACTTTTTCCATCTGAAAATAATTTATTTAAGTACTTAGTCAATTTGTATCATGTTTGATATTTCAAAATAAAATAAATTAAAATGATATGTTATCAAAGTAACCTCTATAATTAAATTTGTTTATTTTGGAATATTAAGATGTGTATGTTTATTGTTTATGCGAATAATGACTAGCCCAAAAGAAGGTTGTTGTTTGGCTAAATAATAGACATACTTGTGGTAATAAATATGTGACAATTATTAGGTTTTCTATGTAAGTAATAAGTCAGTCTAAAGAAAGACTTACTACTTGATAGGACTAATTATCAATATTTGATTACTACACAGAGAATACCACTTACAATTGATATTTCTGTCCAAAGACTAAATATCAATGTTGTGTTAGGTATCTTATTTTAAGGACCACCATTATGAGAATCGTTTAATCATATCATATATGAATTTATTAATTGAGTATTCTTATGTTGTGACATGATTATTAATTGTGAGCTTGTATATGATTTTGTTCTCAATTCAATTACTACTTCTACTTCAACAATAACTGCTAATATCAATTTCATTCCTGTGTTTAATATCACAAATTTCAAGAATTAGAAAGAGAGCGTTATGATTATTCTCGGTTGCATGGATCATGACCTTGTGCTTCGAGAAGAACAGCCCGTATCTCTTAATGAGAATAGTACTATTGATGAAAAGGCGAGCATGGAGAAGTAGGACCGTTCTAATTGCATGTGTCTTATGATCATGAAATGTTCCAATCCGAAAACTTTAGGGGTTCTGTGTTTGAAGAGAAAAATGCTAAAAAGTTTCTTGAGGAAATAAAATAGCGTTTTGTAAAAAATGAAAAGGTTAAAACAAGTATTCTTTTGGCTAACCTTGTTTCAATAAAGTATAAAGGAAAAGGGAACATAAAGGAGTACATCATATAGATGTCGTATACAGTTTCCAAACTAAAGACACTAAAGTTACAGTTGTCTGAGGACTTGCTGGTGCACTTAGTTTTGATTTCTCTTCCTGCACAATACAGTCAGTTTAAAGTGAGTTACAACAATCAAAAGGATAAATAGACTTTTAATGAGCTCATATCTCACTGTGTGCAAGAAGAGGAAAGATTGAAACGAGAAGGTTTTGAAAGTGCTAACTTGGCAACCATCTCTAAGGACAAGAAAAGGAAAAGAGGAAAAGAAGTTGCAGTTGGGATATCACGACATAAGGTGCAAAAGAAATAGGATAGAGAGTTTACCTGTTACTTTTGTAAGAAAGCTGGATACATGAAGAAAGAATGTCCCAAATATACCAACTGGTGGGTCAAGAAAGCTATGTTTCTCAATTTAGTTTGTTTTGAAGTTAATTTAGCTTCTGTACCTAAACACACGTAGTGGATAAATTCCGATGTCATTACTTACATAAGTGTATCTATGCAGGGTTGCTTGTGGAGCCGACAACTAAGTGATGCTGAAATATTTATTTATATGGGCAATGACAAAATAGTTACAGTAGAGGCTATAGGAACTTTTAGGTTATTGCTAAAGATTGGTCAATTTTTGAATTTAGAAGAGACTTATGTCGTACCGTCTTTTAGACGAAATTTGGTTTCAGTTTGTGTTTTGGACAAATTTAATTATTCTTGTTCATTTGAAAATAATAAATTTAATTTTTTTCAAGATTCGAATCTTATTGGTATTGGTTATTTATCTTTGCATGATAACCTATATTTGTTGGATATAATTGTCTCAATTAATGAAACATTGCATATAAATTCACGAGGTACAAAACAAAAATTAACTGACAGGGATTCTACCACACTATAACACAAGCGTTTAGGTTATATCTCTAAACAGAGAATTCAGAGGCTTGTGTTTGATAGGATTCTTGATTCCCTTAATTTGACAGATTTCGAAGTTTGTATTGAGTGTATTAAAGAGAAACAAACAAACATTAAGAGATTAGGTACCAATAGGTGTTCTGATGTCTTAGAACTAATTCATACTGATATTTGCGGACCATTTCCTATAGGTTTTTGGAATGATCAACAATATTTTATTACGTTCATAAACGACTATTCAAGGTATGAGTACGTATATTTGATACATGAGAAGTCTCAATCTCTGGATGTTTTTAAGGCCTTTAAAGTTGAAGTTGAAAATCAACTTGACAAGAAAATTAAAGCTATCAAATCTGATCGTGATGGTGAATACTATGGCAGATATGATGGATTTGGTGAACAACGTCCAGGACCTTTTACGAAATTCCTAGAGGAATGTGGTATCGTCCCGTAATACACAATGCCAGGCAAACCTAGCATGAATGATATTGCTGAAAGATGAAACAGAATGCTTAAGGACATGGTAGGAAGTATAATCAATAATTCATCATTACCAGCATCCCTCTGGGGAAAAGCACTAAAGATTGCAGCATATATCCTCAATAGAGTTCCAAGTAAAGCGGTAGCTAAAACCATTTATGAATTATGAACGAGTAAGAAGCCTAGCATTAGACATTTACACATTTGGGATTGTTCAGCTGAGGCAAGGCCTTGCAGGCCAAATGAAAGGAAACTGAACTCAAAAACTGTAAGCTGCTACTTTGTTAGGTACTTTGAACGATCAAGGGGTTTCAAGTTTACGATCTTACTACTAGAACAATTTTTGAGACGGAAAATACAAGATTTTTTTGAGTAAGTTGAGTTTGTGGGGGGAGATAAGATTAAAGATATTGTCTTTGAAGAGGAATTTGTTTCTCTTCCTAATATTACTATTAATAAGGATCAGGTTTCTATTCTTGACATTGTTCAAAATGTAAATCCAAAATATCAAGACAATGTAGAAGAGCTCCCTATGCAAAATGAAGAAATTATACTCAAAGTGCAAACTCAACAACCTCAAGAGGATGTGCCATTGAGACGATCCACTCGAGAAAGGAGAAGTGCAATTCCAGATGACTATGTTGTCTTTCTCTAAGAACATGCGGTTGATATAGGAATGATGGAAGATGATCTAATCAAATTCCATCAAGCCAAACAAAGTTTTAATTCTCAAAAGTAGATCGATGTTATAAATGATGAGATGAATTCCATGAAAAACAATTACGTTTGGGATCTCGTCGAATTGCCTGAAGGTGCGAAACCCATTGGTTGCAAGTGGATATTTAAGATCAAAAGGGATTCAAAAGGCAATGTTGAGAGTTATAAGACTCATCTAGTTGCTAAAGGTTTCACTTAGAAAGAAGGCATTGATTACAAAGAGACTTTCTCTCCGGTTTCAACGAAAGACTCTTTCAGGATTATAATAGCACTTGTGGCTCATTTTGATTTGAAGCTACATCAGATAGATGTAAAAACTACGTTTCTCAATGGTGACATTAACGAAATAATATATATGATGCAACTAGAAAACTTTGTATCCGGTGATCTAAAGAAAATAGTTTGTAAATTAAAGAAATTCATCTATGGTCTCAAACATGCTTTTCGTCAATGGTATCACATATTTCATCAAGTCATTATCTCATATGGGTTTGAGGTAAATAAGGTTGAAGATTGTATATATCATAAGTTCAGTAGAAGTAAATACATATTTCTGGTGTTATATGTTGATGATATACTACTTGCTAGCAGTGATATAGGCTTATTGCATGAAACCAAGAGATTTGTGACAAAGAATTTTGAGATGAAAGATTTTGGGGACGCCTCTTTTATATTAGGTATAAAGATACATCGAAATCGAACTCAAAGTATTATTGAGTTTTCACAAAAGAGCTATATCGAAAAAGTTCTTAATAGATTCGGCATGAAATGTTGTACACCAGGATTCACCCCTGTAGCTAAAGGAAACAAGTTCAGTCTCAGTCAGTGCCCTAAAAATAAGTTGGAACGAAAAGAAATGCAAAAGATTCCTTATGCGTCAGTTGTAGGAAGTCTAATGTATGCTTAAGTATGCACGCGTTTGAACATTGCGTTCATAGTGGAAATGTTTGTAAGCCTTAGTTTTGATTTTGACTTTCTAGTATTATAAATTGGATAATAGAATGAGAATGTTAAACCTCATCTATATCATTCGAATGAGTGATATTAGAATACTAGTGAAGTTTTTAGACACTAATTTATTCTAATAGTAAAATGAATTTAGAATAAGGGCAAAATGATCATTGTTCTAAATTATAGTTTTATGTATGTGTAAATGTGATTGGAATAAACTAGTGTGGGGAATTGTGAAAATTATTAAAGTAGTGAGGATACCATGAAAGTTAAGAAAAATTGGAGGACAAACTAGCTAAATTTTAAGGAGTGACATGGTATGTAAATAAGTATCAAACTTGGAGGGTAAATTTACAAGTGAAGCCTATATATACAAGTGTGATTGATTACCAACACTTAGTCATTTTTGAAACAAAAAGAATAGAGAGAGGGAGACTATAGTGGACGGCAAAGAGAATAAGAAAAGGGGGAAGAAGACTAAAAGCTCTCCAAGCTACTTTTGAAGCTTCCAAACCAAACTTTGAGCAAATCCAAGCTAAAATAGCAAGACCCAATCAAGCTTAAGGTTAGTTTTCCTAGTTTTCTTCAAGTTTGAGATTGATTTGGAAAGATATAATATGATGATGGAATTGTTTGTATACTTGAGATATTGTGGCGGGTATTGTGATGTAAATTAATATTATAGTCATGAGTAGTTAACAAGGAAGTTTGAATAACCATAAACCATAGAAGAATTAAAGTTAGGGTTTATGTAGTAGAAACCCCAACTTGTGATTTAAACTAGTGAAGAGTTAAATAGGTTGCTTATAAATTGTTTGATGAAAGGTTTGAAAGAAGTATAACTTGACAAATTGAAAAGAACAACATATGGGTGCATATGTGTGTGTCACGATTAAAGGGAGAGTGTGTGAATACTACTGTATTTCAATCTCTTTGAGCTATAAATCATACATAATTAATGTTAGAAAAGCATGTACGAGTGTTAGAATTGAAAAAGGAAACTAGAGTGAACTGTTTTTACATTTCGGCTTGATGAAGGGCAATAACTTGTGCATGTGTTTTGTGGGTGTTTATGATGTATTTAGGGTCCTAAAAACATGCATAAGTGAGTAGGAATTAAGGTAATTCAAATGGATATACATAGGTGCATGAATAGCATACAAACTAGTAAATAATAAAATGATAGTAGAATGAAAGAATAAATATTTGAAGGGGTTATAGAGACCTGCATGAAATGACCTTAATTGGGGTTGGTTTAAACTTTAAAACATGCATAAATGTTATAGCAAACCATAGAAATTTGAAGGGAAAGGTTTGGGTAAAAATTGAGAAAGTTATAACTTAAATAGTGTACCTATGTAGTCGTAAAGATGAGTTGAGAGTGAAAATGTATTATTTAATGCATGAAATGAATGTATTTGATTATAATTAAGTAAAAGAACCTTAGATATGAAAGAAATGACATCATTGCATGTATGATGCAAAAATGTGCATAAAAAAATGTCAAAAAATAAGGGTTTTTCATAGGTTTCACCTTTCGATACTTAGAATTTTTTGAAACCGTTTTATAAAGGACCTGAGTGAGAGATAAGGAGATGATCCAAACGAAAATGAAAACGAAACAGCCCACAAAACGGGCCGTGAACAGTATTCTGTTTTAGGGGGTCCGAAAATTTTGACTTTTCATTCCAAGCCTTTGAAAATAATATGGACTACGTAGAGATATTACTAGGAGTGTATAAGTTAAACTTTTGTAAAGAAATCGTAATTAGAAAGTCTTGATCAAGTTAGAACCTAATAGAGAAAATTCTAGTCAAAAAAACATTGTAAAGAGTTTTTAAGGTTGAAAGCAATGTGTGTAATTTTGTGTAGCACATTGTAATGTATTTTAAATAAGAACGTGTTGTGCAGGTAATAAGTAGGTCAGCGGAGCTCGGGAGGCTCGTTGACGAGTATAGCTCACTTGGTAAGGTAAATGTTTTATCACTTGCAATTTCCTTTATTTATATTTTCAATTATGAGTTATGAAATTTCCAATTCTTTTAAAAATGATGAGTTAAAACCTTGACAAACGATCCCTATATCGGATCTTAAAGGAGTCTTTGAAACGAAATTGTTTTGAAAAGAGTTTTGGAAAAACCATGTATATACCCTTTGTTTAAATGAGATTTAGCACTACGTGACGATGTAGAAAATTCCGTCCATAGTTACTCAGTTTTTTCTTTTTTTTTTTGTATCTAGCGCTACGTTGCGATGCAGAGAATTCCGCACATAGTTGTTATAGGCACTGCGTTGCGATGCAGAAAACTCCGCTCACAGTCGCCAAGAGTTATAGTTTATGTATAGCACTATAATGACGATGCAGAAAATTCCGCATTGTAGTTGCTCAAATTTGAGATCGTCTCACACTATGCTGGTGATACAGTAAATTTCACTCATAGTGGTAGAGATATCTCAACAGTTTCACGGTTGACGTTAGTCAAAAATCGCCACGTGATGGTTAAAGTGCATTAGGGGTATACATGGTATTTTTAGGAAGAAAGGTTTTCTAAACCAAAGATTTGATATTTAATTAAATTTATAAATCGCTTGTAATTATACTTCATATTACTTTATGTGATGAACTAATGTCTTTGCTTTCGTGTCGTGTGAATATTCTACTGGATGTCTTTGTAGGTAATTTTGCATCAAGGGATTCGTCATCAGACAATTTAGGTGGGCGAGAATTGAAAGAATGTTTATGTAACTCATGTGTATATTTTGAATATGTAAAAATGAGGAAATACATGTATCACTTTAAAATCTTGATGGCATGCACTTTAAAGTTGTACATGTGCAAATTGTGTTATAAGTAGTTGAAGATTTCCAAATATTATATATATATACATCCCATTATGGAATCATGCATAGTGATTGTGAAAAAGTATTGTGAAAATACATATTTGTGGATAAAAGAAGTTGGGTGGTGATTAAAAATAGTTCGAAGTGTTTTCTTTTATGCAGGTAAATTTTGGAAACCTTAAAAATACAACCGTTATGCTGTCGAAATTTTTACAAAAGTTTTCTTCAATTAAATGAGAAAAATTTACACCCACCCAAATTGTTTACAAAAGAAAAAAATACATTTAAATTGAGTAAAAAGGAATTGGGTAAGATTAAGGGGTTTGCTCCGTGGATTTCTCTTATTCGACAAGTCAGGTTAAGAGAAGTCCGTTGGAGTGCCCCGCGGGACCCTCCAAACAAGAGATTAGAAAGAGTCTGGTTCGGGTCTTGTTAATGTTAGACAGATATTTAGGTAATCTAGGGATGGATCATTGGAGAGCAGTCAAATGAGTAATGCGTTATTTATAAAGAATAAAAGATCACATGCTCACGTATCAGAGACCAGATCATTTAGAAATTGTTGGGTATTCTGATTTCAATTTTGTTGGATGTCAGAACTGTAAAAGATCCACGTCGGACTATATTTATCTGCTAACTGAATGAGTTATTTCCTAGAAGAGTGTTAAGCAGACACTCATAGCTTCTTCTACTATGACAGTTGAGTTCATAGCTTGTTATGAGGCATCTAATCATGGGATATGACTTCGAAATTTTGTCATGGGGCTGCAAGTTGTGGATTGTATTGAAAGAACGTTAAAAATATATTGTGACAATAATTTAGTTGTGCTATATTCCAATAACAACAAAAGCTCTATGAAGTTAAAGCATATAGATATCAAATTTTTTGTTGTTAAAGAAAGAGTTCAGAGTCATAAAGTGGCTATAGAACATATTGGTATAAACTCTATGATTGTGGATCTACTTACTAAGAGATTATCATCCAAGGTCTTTTATGAGCACACTGCTCATATGGGTGTTGTTTTAGTTGATGATGTACATGTTTAGTGAGAGTTAGTATTTTGATGTTTTTTCTTATACTCATATTTTATATTTATTTTCTGCAGAATAAAGTATAAAGTTCAGTTATAAACTCTTAATGTTATTTGTGTTTGATTTCACTAAAGATTAAGGTAGGACCAGTTGGAAATAAACATGTTTGAGATCACATTGCATGTAATTTCCATACTATGCATCCATACTTAATATATGTCATTAAATATATCGGTATGGTGACCATTGATAAATCTAGTTACGAATATATGTAACAAAGGTCACTTTGATCCCATACTAATATATGTGATGGATCAAATTGTAATTAAGGGGATATTTCAGGACAGATAGCTTTTCAGTTGCACTCAAGACTATAGATAATATAATTGTTTCAAGAAACATATGTAGCCTAAGTGGAAGATTGTTGGGATTTGTATATTTTTTAATATATGCTTACATATTAAATAACAATTATATTATAAACTATCTATTTTAGTAGGGCCAAATAAGTGATCTATTAATTGGGCTCTAGAGATATCTATTGGATATGAGTTTTAATGTGTAAAAACTTAATGCTCATTAAATTAGGGTTAATGGGAATCTAATTAGGTTATTATATATAAAAAAAAATAATTAAGGTTATGGTCCCCAAGTCAAATCAACGTATTTTTTGCTCTCCTTTCTCCTCTTACATTCAAAAAGAAAATTATTAAGCAACCTAAAAAGATTTGACTGTGGAAGACTCGATCTTACTCAAATTTATCAATATGAATTTATGTATGTTTTCTTTATAATAATTCTTATTGATTTAATATGAGTTTCTAGATTTTGGTATAGGTTTTCACCTATTAAAGTTTTATCCAATAAGAGGTCCATAGACACCTCTGTCAAGAATGGCATTGGTTCCTTTACCGGCCCAGTATAAGTGGACCTCTAAAGTGCTACCATTAACCCAGACATTATCAATTTCTATGGTGAAGCTTTTTCCAACACCTCCAGCTTCCTGTGCAATGTTAAAGTCTTTCCAAACTAATATTCACTGTGTAAACATCGGGGTTAGAATAGAAGCTTTATAAAACTCATCTGAAAGTTAATTTTCTTCCTCTTTCAGAACTAATCCTTATAAGAGTAAATATTTCAAACTAAATTCTGCTAATGAAGAGTTTTTCCTCCTCACCTGAATCAATACATCAAATATACGCCTTCCAAGGCTCGCATAAGACTGATCATCAGTACACATAATTTCAGCGAAGTGCAGCTTCACATTATAAGGACCTTTTCGCATGCACAGACCATAATACTTGAGTGATTGGGCAGAGACGCGTGCAGTTTTGTAACATTCGGCACCAGTCACATTCAAACCATATTGGTTTATTGCAAGGTTACTAGCGTCTTCATCGTCCATGTGGACCCATGTACTGCTGTAAGCCCACCTGGTTCCTACTGAAGCAAAGTTTGATTGGCCCTTTGTGTTTAGGTCTTCCTCGTAATGGTTTCCCCCTTGTGTGATTGCTCCTCCTCCACAATTAATGAACAATGAATGGTCTGCAAATGTAAAAATATTATGTCAAAATATGAATCCATTGAATTCATGGGGTTATTGCAATTAACAAAACCATAATGTTACATCTAACAATGCTTACGGTTGGCTTTTGTAGGGCAGGGAAGGTCCTTCTTCAAGCACCAAGAATTTCTGGCAGTTGACGGTTAACGTTTGGTTAATCGTTTATGTTAGGATCACAAATTAATTGGGAAATATAGTCAAGTTAAAACCTTGCTAAGGAAAATTACATCAAAAAAATAAAAGAAAAGGAAAACCAGAGTTATAACTTACGAGTTGCTCTGTGAAGATGAAAAACTGGACACTAAGTTCCTGTAAAATGACAAAGGCAGGATTATATATAACAGAAGAGAATATATGAAATAGTGAAGATTATAAAATCCATAGATTTTGTTGGAGGTATGAACATATGAGTAGGTCAGATAAAGTGGATTACACGTCGGACTGTTGGCAACTAGTTGGAGTTGAATCAGTAAAATGGTAGTAAGATAAATCCCTGCAAAAGATTATACCGCATAATTCAAAATCAATCAATAATTATTGCAAAACCAAACGAAAAACAATACATGGAAAATGATCATAGCTTGAAAAAATTACTTACAATCTATTTTTGCTGTTCAATATCCAATCAGACACTGGTCCGGTCAGCGAGTTGTTTGTCAAAAAACTAAATGAAAAAGAAAAAAACACAAACAAACACATTTAGATCAAAATGCTAGCAAACAAGCAATCATAGAAGTATGTAAGCACAATTAACTTAAGAATTATTAGATGTCAAGGGCTACAAATTTGGACTAAACAAATTTATTCATTAACTTGCATGAAATCTATGGCAGCCAAAGTCTCAAGCGTTGCTGGCATTTGACCGGTCAACTGATTGAAAGTCAGGTCTCTACGATAATAAAATAGATCAACATACATAAGGTTTGCCCAGTTAAACGTTATCATAATCGCATCTCTGAGGAAATAAACATCCATCTAAACACTTACAAAAATTTTAAATATGTCATAGCCCCAAGGTATGATGGAATTGTACCAGTAATCATGCAATTTCTGAGTATCCTGGGTTACAAGAATCGAAGCAACACACTAGTAAGTTAGAGAAATCAATAAATGAGCCACACAGGAAATTTTATTACAATAAATTAAGTCAATATCAACTCACAATCTTTTCATGTTTTTCATGGCCTGCAAATTAGGGAAATTCGAACTTGCTCCACTCAAATCAGAGATCCTCCTAAAAATAAAATGTATATATTAAAAATTGTGAATAGTTCCATCTTTCTAGAACTTCTTTCAAATCTTAATAATTCATGATAGATAAATTTATATCATTTAATACAAGTGGAATTGAATGCATACAATTGCTCCAAATTTGTCAACAGAGAAATACTGGAAGGAATGGCTCCTTCCATGGATGCACCCTGCAAGTCCCTGCAATTCATTCAACATGCCGTAGATAACAAAAAAATGCAATACAGTTTGTAAGGAAAAAGACGAAGAAAAGAAAATTAAAATGCAGTACAAAACTCACAGTCTTTCAAGATTAGTCCAATTCCTGATAAAATTAAGTATCTTTCTTGTCAAGTTACTCCCATCTAGTAGACTACAAGCAATAGTAAGAGATTAGAAACTTCTAAATTCTGAACAATCAATTTCCATAATGATTTTTTTTCATATTAAATCACTTACAAATAAGTTAAATTCTTCAGATTTTCATATGATTCTGGTATTGATCTTGGAAAGTTGTTTGCAGAAACAAGACTGCAAAAGCAAATGAGATCATTATAAGATCGAATGAACCAACAAAATGAAAAACCTACCTGATTCTAAGAACATAGATAAAGTATGATGACATACTTAAACCTATAAACTGGACTTGCCCCCAAAGATCAATAGGTCTTTATTCGAAGTTGTATTAGCTAGGGATATGATTGATTAATAGGTAAATAATGAAAGGTCTTAATTGGCTCAAAAGAACTTAGGATCATACCAAAGCATTTTATTCATTCTCTTATTCATCACAATCTTTTCTTTTCTTTTTTTCACTATTACCTCTCTTATTTTCTTCCACTTCTTCTTTCTTTATTTAGTTCCCCTTTCCTTTGTACATCTAGGCATCATAAAACTTGTGATTCTCTCTTTTTTTTTCCTCATTTTTTTCTATATATATATTTTTCTTTTCATTTTCATGTGTTTTTTTTTTCTTTTTTTTTTTTATCATAATGCTATTTAGAGCACATTTCTTTTAAAGCATATGCTCATGTACACATCATATCAATATTAACACTTTAATTTCCTTCTCCTTTTTCACCATGTAGCATGATCCCAAGCTCATAAGGGTATGGTTGAATATAAGGCTCAATAGGATCATTTAATAAAGGTATAAGAAGAAAAAGACTAAAAGTGTTTGGCTTCAAAGGGTTTATGATATATTTTAATACAAGATAAGGAAGTAGGCATTTATAGGTAAAATTGTCTATATCACTTCTGAGAAGTCCATCCAATTCTCAAATCAAAGCAACTTATGTTATCTATAATGATGATTGTTCATTAGTATCCAATGCAAAACCTATTAGAGATCATTTATTAAGAACAAAAAGTAAAGAGTATTGTCGACGTTGAAATTCAGTCGACGAGAATTCAATGCCCAGTACCTGCAATCAATGTAAGAAAACACGAAAACCAAAAAAATAACACAGCAAAAAACTCAACAAGACTAGAAAACACAAGTTTTTAACGTGGTTCAGCGAGTGTGCTTACGTCCACGGCTGTCTCTATAAAATTCTGTAGAGTGACAGTATGCAATTGCTTCGATTGATTGTTACAATGATTTTAACCCCTATTTATAGGGAAAGAAATAATACAAATCTGGTAACAATAAAATAGGAAGAGAATCATGAATTAATTACATTTCCTAATTAGTTGGAATAAAATCGGGAAACTACCCCGAATATCTCGAGATAATGTTGACTGAATTTGAATTTGAATTTACTTCCATATCTGGTGAGAGAATCACGATCAGATTAGGTAACTGCCTGTTCTAGAAGATTTTGCATTAACTGCGCTCTGGACGAACTGCTTACTATTTATGGCGACCTCGAGCTAGACCTCGTTAAGAAGCGAGTTATGCATAAGACGAGCTGTGGAACGAGCTACAACCTAGCTACGAAACGAGCTCGTTGCTGTGAGCTGAGAAGATTACTGGGGCGAGCTGTGGAGCTCGCTAAGCTTAAAGTTGATATCTAGGCCTTGTCTGATGGGCCTTTACATTAGGTTGACTTTATTGGGCCTAAGTTGGGCTTTTACCGGCCCATTTAGTGAACCCGGAAAACACACATAACATCAATCCCCCAGCTCTCAATTTGTTATGCGAATTGGGAGCTCGAGCTTACTGGTAAAAGCTAACTTCTCTGATAAGCTAACTTGGATTACCGTTTTTTGCCTTTTCAAATTCATTCTTATTAAATCTTGACACGTGACGGTCATACAGGAGATGAATGAACCGTCTCTGACATGTTCCGTGCCACACGCATTTAATGCGCATATCTTTCAACTGATGGCTACATGATTACAGAACCGTTACTTATGCTGCACTGTTGGATCGATGGCGGTTACTCAACAAGTAGATCTGATGGCTGGGGTTCGAGCTCGTCTACCTATATAAACTGGTAGAGCCCTTTCATTCTCTTTTTCATCTATCACTTTCTCTCGAAGCCACCAAGTTTTCTCAGCAATCTCATTGGTTCTTCACAAAATCGACACTTCCAATCACTGTTCTACACACTTTCATCAAAGATTCACAGTAAGTTCTTTCTTATGATTTCAATCCTTCATTTTTATGATTTGTTGAGTTGATGTTGCTCTAAGCTTGCATTTTGCCATTGTTGTGTCTGAACGGTTTGAATATGTCATGATTTTGGTGTTAAGCTTTTACCGTTCTGGGTTTTTTGTCATGACTTTTCAACTTCTGTTGATTTAATCCTGTAGCTTGCTTGTTTGCGAATTGATTACTGTTTGTGGTCCGTTATGTATGTGAACTGTAGGATTAAACATCTGTAGACTACTAGCCCATAGGTCGTTTCTCTATAAGTTGAGCCTTCCATTGTAGGAGCGATCTGTGAACTAGGAAGTTTAGAAAGTTTTCTATATTTTAGTATTCTGTTCCAGGTGACCTGACCTTATCCCCTTTGATATAGATGTCTTCAAGTGGAGGTTCTTCAAGTGAAGGTTGTAATATTAACGAAGCAGCTCGAGGTAGAGAGGCTCATGAGTTGGATGAGGCTCGGGCTGCAGAAAGACGAGCTCGCAAAGAAAGAAAAAATCGTGAGACATTCGCACACAATTCTTCTACATTGAATCTTTTCGATCTGATAGGACTTGTTCTTCAATTTCACATCCCTAGGGGTTATCGTGCGTTGTAATCCATTCCCGCAAGCCATGCATGCTATCCTCCATATGGGTACGTTGCCGTCAGTACCCAACATCTCGAGTACGGATTAAGGTTTCCCATTCATCCTTACCTGCTCGAGTTTCTAAACACAGTCAAGCTCGCGTCATTCCAGTTGACACCGAATTCATATGCGCAGCTGACCTCGTTGGCTCTAGCCTTCCTCAAATACTGCCTTCATCCTCAAACTCCAAAAATAATCCAAAATTTCTATACTATCAAGGCTTTGGGCACAAAAAAGGGGGAAAAACCATATGGCATCTATTATCTACCAGCTCGTTCGTCGGAATATAAGGAACTCTTGCCCCAAAAAGGTGCGAAGGGCAAGTCTAACGTTGGGAAATATAAAACAAGCAGGTTCTTCATCTCCTGCCCTTCTTTTGCACGTCTTAAAAACTTTAGTTTCGTCTTCAAATCAAGTATGTAAAAGGAAATCTTTAGCAAGCTAAGGATTTTTTTTTTTTTTTTTTAACATTTTGCTTTACAGATTTGAAAATAAATGAGTTTCCTCTCGGCGACGAGAAAAAAAGGACTCTCAAGGTGCTCGTAAACTCGAATGAAGCAAGCATCAGTAGCAAATTCAACAAGGCCCTTCTTCAGGCCCATAGCCTCGCTCCTCATGAGGGTTCTCCACTATTAAGGCCTAAAAAGGACTTTGGGAGCATGGAGGATGACCCTATACTTCCCTCTGTCCTTGAAGTCCCTATCGAGGAAGAGGATGCACCTACTCCTCGATCATCTCCAAATCCTGCCACCACTTTGCGAGCAGATACAACAGCTCCTGCCCCTAGCTCGCAGGCAAAAACTACAGCTCCTGCTCCAACTCTAGCTCGGATAGCTCCTGTTGTACAAATGGATTCAACCCCTTCCTTTGTTCGAACAACTATTCCAGGGGTTGCATCCTCATCTGCCCAAACAGATCCTGCTTCTACTCCAACAATACTAGCAGCTGCAAAAGCGACTCTAGCTCCAGCTCGCGCCTCGCTAATAGGCAAATTTCACTCAACGGTTCCCCCGACTCCTATTACTTCTTCTGGGCGAGCTCCTACCAAGAAGAGGAAACTTACTCTTCTAGAGTGCCCCCCGAAGCGATTTGCTAATGCTTCTTCAGCTACTCCAAAGCGATTTGCTGAAATCTCAGCCTCTTTAGCTGTTCTTTCAAAACGGCCTACTGAAGCTTCAGCTTCTCCAACAGCTCCCTCGAAACGTTCGAAACGACCTATTAAGGCAAAATCTCCCGCGGTTGCCATCCCCAGCGAGGTGCCATCTTCTTAAGTAGCAGCGGATCTTCCCCAAGATCCAACTCTCAGCTTGTAGCCCGAAGAAGGGAATGCTCCATCCGAGGTTGCTCCCCAGGCAACCTGAGCTGGCACCAGTAGGAGAATGGCGAAAAATTGGTCTAGGCGCACCTTTTTTACATAACATTATGTTTACTGGGGTGAAGAGTCTGAGGCCTCAGAGACTGAAGAGACTCCATCACCAACAAAGCTAGATGTTGAAGTTAGACCTAAGGGGAGATATTTAACTTCCTTATTTGATAACTGATCAATAATTATGTTTTCTCACACAAGGGTTTTAGAGAATAGGTCCCTTAAGGGTACGGACCTAAACGAGTACGCAGCTCGACATGCCATGCTGATAAGTTATTTTATCCCCTGGCTGCTTTACTTTATCAAATATTGACTTGTAGAATTTTCAGGCTGCCCTTATATCAATAAAGCGAAGGAGGCTGACCAGACTCACTGAGGATCGAATAATGAGACTGGAGAACGAGCTGGAGGAAGCTAAGGAGGAGATATCCTCCTTGACCGAGATGACTCAAAGTGAGAGAAGGTTCGTGGAGGGCTATGAAGCATAGGTAGCTGCAGAGATCATTGCCAGATAGACAGTCGAGGAAGCTTTGGCGAAAAAAGAAGAAGATTATGAGATTACCAGGTCGCATCTTACTGGCTTGCTTCAGAATTGCGAAGATGAGCGCAACAGGTTAAAGAACGAGCTGAGACAGTCTGAACAACGGGCCAAACTGGCTGAAAAACAAGCTGAGAGAGTGGAGGCTGCAGCACAGTGGACTAAGGAGGCTGAACACCGAGCTGGGATTGCAAAGAAGCAAGTAGAAGTGCTTGGCCAACAAGTCAAGGCTGCAGTGCAGCAAGCTGAGGTTGCTGAGCAACGAGTTGAAGAAGCTGATCAATGAGAGGAAGTGCTCAGATAACAAGTGGGAGATGCGGTGCAGCGGGCTGAGGCTACAGAGCAAAAAATGGAGAATGTGCTTCAGTGGGCTAAGGTTAACAAGAAACTAGTTGAAATAACTGAGCAACTAGCAGGGGCTGCATATCAAGAAGCCAAGGCCGCTAATCGTCGACCAAATGACGCCTTCGAAGAGTTGATGGCTTTAAGAGAAACATCCATTCAGGAAACGGAGGAGCCAAAGATGAGGCTGAGGAAAAAACAGGCCGTAACTTCCTTTATACATTATGGATGTCCCATCCTGAAATGAATTTTTCTATCTTTGGTGATGAGGGACTCTGAGCTGTGGAGGAGTTCAAGGCAGAGACTACCTCGTCCCTAGCTGATGCAATTCCTCTCGCAACACAGGCTCCTAGCACAACTCCTTAGGTTGATCCTTTAGGCGACCTTGAATCTTCTAGCACATCCTCAAATGACGATTCTCTTTTAGGACCAGATTCTCCAACTCGAAACTAAGAGCTTATTTTTTTCTTTTTTCACTTGTATTTTTCTAATCTTTAATTTGTAAAGAATTTTTGAATTTAATGAAATTCCATTGATCATATCTTTTCTATTGAATGGGATTGAGCTGTTGTGTCTATTGCGATACATTTTACAGGCTTTAATTAAGATATTTCACGCGAGCTAATTACCATAATATAAACTTGCCCAAAATCGGGCATAATAATTCGAGTAATTATTTAATTCATCAATTGATAAAATCTTTCAATATATGCGACAGGTTGACACCTCATTTGCCATATTGTAGTGTGAACGAGCTATGCAGGGGCACTTAACCACACCTGCTTTTTAGGTTCTTTTATTTTAAGCGAGCTATGCAGGGACACTTAACCACATCTGCTTTTTTGGCTCTTTCGTTTTAGCGAGCTAAGTAGGGGCACTTAACCACACCTGTTTTTTCAACTCTTTTTATTTTTAAGCGAGTTATGCAGGGGTACTTAGCCACACCTGCTTTTTTGGCTCTTTTGTTTTAGCGAGCTATGCAGGGGCACTTAGCCACATCTGTTTTTTTGGCTCTTTTGTTTTAACGAGCTATGCAGGGGCATTTAGCCATACCTGCTTTTTAGGCTCTTTTATTTTAAGCGAGCTGTGCATGCTAATCAGCACAAAGCCCGTCAACTTTGTGACTTAAGTTTGAATTTCACCATGAGGGAACTGGAGCTTTCATTAGCTATGATAAGACTGAATTACATGTCAAGTTCATACAACAAAGAAGTTACCGATAATAAGGTCGAAGATGCTCGACATTCCAAGCTCGAGGAACCTCAGCTCCATTTATGTTGGTCAAGCAATATGCTCCATTCCCCAAGTTTGCTTTGACGATGTAGGGTCCTTCCCAATTTGGGCCTAAGGACCCATCACTCGGTTTGCGAGCTCCGAGCAGAATGAGACGCAACACCAAATCTCTCACGTTGAAGCTGCGAATTCGAGCATTCCTATTATAGTATCTCGCGATTCTCTGCTGATAGACAACTACTTTCAACCTGACTGTTTCCTTGGCTTCTTCAAGCAAGTCTAAGTTTGTAACTAGTAATTGATCATTATCATTTGGATTGAAGGTCGCTCTTCGCTGCGAGATAACTTCTAACTCTGCTGGGATCATGGCCTCAGATCCATACACCATGGAGAAGGGCGTTTCGCCTGTGGTGCTGCAAGCTGTGGTTCTATAAGCCCATAACACTTTCTGAAGCTCATCCACCCAAGCTTCTTTCTTCGCTTCCAGTTTCATCTTCAAGGTCTGCTTTATAATTTTATTCACAGTTTCAACTTGGCCATTGGCTTGTGGATGGTCCACTGCTGAGAAGCTCTTGACTATCTTCAGATCGCTGCAAAACTTGAGAAACTGGTCGCTACTAAACTGGGTTCCATTGTCTATCACGATCTGCTGTGGAACCCCAAATCTGCAAATGATATTACTTTATACGAACTTCTCAATCTTCATTGTGGAGATTTCTGCCAACTCCTTTGCTTCTGCCCACTTAGTGAAGTAATCGATAGTGACCACGACATGCTTACATCTTCCACAAGCTGTTGGCAGAGGCCCAATCAAATCTATCTCCCAAATTGCAAAGGGTCATAGGCTCACCATCTGATGGAGATAAGCTGGTGGAGCTCGCGGAACCTGGGCGAACCTCTGACACTTGTCACACTTCTTCACTAAGTCGATGGCGTCCTGCTTCATAGTGGGCCAATAGAAACCCTGTCGAAGTGCCTTTTGAGCTAGAGAGAGCCCCCCAGCGTGGTTCCCACAATGACCTTCATGTATCTGCCTCATCACTACCTCACAATCTTGGCCATCAATGCATCTCAAAAGTGGAGCTAAAAACCTTTTCTTATACAGTACATCATCGTAGATGCAGTATCTGGCTGCTCTAACTCGTAATCGCCGTGCTTCCAGCTTATCATTTGGTATCTTCCCACCTTGTAAATATTTCAGAATTGGATCGAACCAGGAATTAGGTTTCACACTTATGGCCATTATCAAATTCTTCTCTTCTGTACTCGGAACTGGTAGGAACTATACTGGGATCGTCCCAAGAAAGTCTGCATTTCGAGTGATTACCAAGCGAGCTAAAGCATCTGCATGTGCGTTCTGAGCTCGCGGAATTTGCTTCACTTCATACTTCTGAAAAGAACCCAGCATTTCATGAACCTTCTGGAGGTACAATGCCATCTTTGGCCCTTTGGTATGGTATTCCCCTAGAATGTGGCAAACCACGAGCTGCGAGTCACTAAAAATCCTTAGCCGTTCAGCTCGCATCTTCCGAGCTAGACGTAGATCTGCGAGCAGCGCTTCATATTTAGCTTCATTGTTTGTAGCCTGGAAACCAAACCTTAAAGTATAAAGGATCTTGTGGCCTTCAGGACTAATCAGTAGAATTCCAACTCCAGCCCTCTGCTCGCTAGGTGATCCATCAACATATAGCTCCCAAGTCGAACCTTCAGAAGATTCAGCTTCATCATCCATGGGTCCTGTAAACTCTGCAATGAAGTCTGCTAGAGCTTGAGCTTTGATAGCCGTACTTGGCTTGAACTGGATATCGAACAGTGCGAGCTCCACCGCCTATTTCAACAAACGACCTGAGTTGTCCGCTTTCTGTAGAACTTACTTTAACGGATACTAGGTGAGGACTTCGATTGTATGAGCTTGAAAGTAAGGTCACAGCTTCCTTGATGCAACCACTAGGCAATAAGCGAGCTTCTCCATCTGTAAGTACCTGGTTTCAGCATCTTGCAACCTTTTACTTACATAATATACTGGAAGCTGCGTCTTTTCTTCTTCTCTCACTAATGTAGCACTCAAAGCTTGTTGAGACACTCCCATGTACAGAATCAACTTTTCTCCCTCTTTGGGCTTAGAAAAGAGTGGAGCTCACCCCATATACTCTTTTAGCTACTGGAAGGCTATTTCACACTACTCGGTCCACTCGAAGCTTTCTGTATTCTTCAAAATATCAAAAAATGGGATGTATTTATCCGTAGCTTTGAAGATGAACCTACTTAGTGCCGCGACCTGGCCATTAAGGCTCTGCACATCTTTCACCCTAGTAGGCGACCTCATATCAATCAGTGCCTTGATCTTCTCAAGGTTGGCTTCAATACCTCTATTGTTCACCATGAAGCCCAGAAACTTCTCAGAAGCTACTTCGAACGCACACTTGAGCGGATTCAACTTCATCTAATAGCTTTTCAAAATCTGAAACATCTCCCCTAGGTCGCGCAGATGATCACCCACCTGCTTGGATTTTACCAGCATATCATCAACATAGACCTCCATGGTCTTTCCAATCTGCTCCTCAAACATCATGTTTACCAAGCGTTGGTAGGTCGCTCCTGTATTTTTTAACCTGAAGGACATCACCTTGTAGCAATATAAGTCGCAATCAGTCATGAATGAGGTGTGCTCTTCGTCCTCGGGGTTCATTGGGATCTGGTTATAACCCAAGTATGCATCCATAAAACTCAAGAGCTCATGGCTAACAGTAGCATCCACGAGCTGGTTTATCCTCAGCAAGGGGAAACTATCTTTGGGGCACGCCTTGTTCAGATCAGTGAAGTCGATGCAAGTCCTCCACTTTCCATTCTTCTTCTTTACCAGGACTAGGTTGGCAACCCAAGTTGGGTAGTAAGCTACTCGAATAAATTTGTTTGCTAACAGCTTATCTACCTCTTCCTTCAACGCGACATAACGCTCCCCTGTCATTGCTCTTCTCTTCTGGCAAACTGGTTTTTGGTGAGGATCAATATTCAACTTGTGCAACATCACCTTGGGATCTGTCCCCACCATGTTCTCGTGATTCCATGTAAACACATCCAAGCTCGACTTTAGGAAGTCAGCGAGCTGGGCTCTCACTTCTGAAGCTAATCCTTTTCCTAGCTTCAGGCACCTCTCTAGATCTACCTCACTGACTTGAACATCTTCCAACTCCTCGACTGGCCCAGTAGCTCGGTCTGCATCTACCTCGTGATGGTCCAAGTCATGACTAACTCCTTTCTTGGTCATAGCTCGTGGCTCGCCCCCCGAAATCACGTTCACTTTCTTTCCTCTCACACCCATCTTCACAGCAGCTTCATAGCAGTGCCGGCTAAATGCTGCTCTCCTCGAACACATCCAATACCATTAGGAGTTGGAAATTTAACCGTCAGGGTCCTGGTTGAAGTAACCACATCCAACTCGTTCATTGTAGGTCTTCCCAGGACCACATTGTACCCTGATGGGCAGTCAATTGTCAAAAAATCTGCCAACACTGTAGCTTGGCGACCCGCTTCCCCGAGAGTAAGTAGTAATTTGATCTGGCCCACTAGAACAACAGCATCTCCAATGAAGTCGTAAAGAGGCTTTGGGGACGGTCTCAACTGTTCTGCTCCTAGCCCTATCTGATCGAAACAGCTCATGTACATCACATTCACTGAGCTACCGGTGTCGATCATGATGCATCGCACCTCCATGTTACTGATCTTAGCACGAATGACCAGCGCATCATTATAAGGCCAGATCACACCTCTAGCATCTTCATCAGTGAACACAATCTCGTCCGAGGTCGTCTTCGCCCTTTTTGCAGGTCCCTCCGACCCACTGACCTAGAATGTACGATTTTCCTCTCGGACGTATCTCTCATGCGATCTGTTTGAAGCACCTGTGATATGGAGGCCACCATGAATTGTAAAAATTGTCCTTACCGCAGGCTCATGCTCGGGCTCGGGAGCTCATTGGGGCTGCTGTTGTGCTGGCTGCTGTTAATGAGGTCGTCCCTACTGAGGTCGCGAGTCTGCAGGTCTCGCTACATAGTCTCTCAAGTGACCTCTCCTGATTAACTTTTTAATGGCATCCTTCAATGCCCAACAATCTAAAGTATTGTGCCCGACCTCATTATGATAGGCACAAAACTTGTTCCGATCCCTATGCTGAACAGGAGCCCTTAAAGGATTGGGTCTTCCAAAATCTTCGTTGTTCCTTTCAGCTATATAAATCCTGTCCGGTGAATCCGTTAGGATATTGTATCCTCCATAACGACCTTGACGTTGAGATCGCTCATTCATTTGAGCCATTGTTTCTCCCTTCTTCGTTCCTACCATTGCTTCTTCTCTTTGACTGGCTGGAACTACCCGCTTCATTCTTCTGATTTTGCTTCTTTGGGTCAAAGGCCTCTTCCCACCTAATCTTCTTTGCAACTCACTCGTAGAATTCTCCTAGATCTTTTACTGGGGACTTGTAAATGCTCTCATATGGTTTTCCATCCTTGCGCAACCCAGCTGAGATCACTGTCAACACACTCTCGTCTGATGGATTTTCAATATTTGAGACCTTGCATCTAAACTTGGTGATATATTCTTTCAACGACTCACCCTGACGCTAGAAGATGGTAGCGAGGTGGCAGGATGGAGCGAGCTACCTTCTCAATGCCCTATACTGACTAACGAACTTCTGTTGGCATTCCTTCTAACTACCTACGCTGTGAGCTGGGAGATTCTTGAACCATGTCCTCGGAATATCTCCCAAAGTAGCTAGGAATACTCGACACTTCACCATAGGATTATCTGTCTGCAGATCCATCTGAACGTTGAAGGCATCGAGATGGTCATAAAGGTCACTGTCCCCATTATACTGCTGGATATTCGGTATCTTGAACCTCGGGGGAAGAGGCTGCGTCTCTATTTCTCTTGTAAATGGGGTCCTCTCCCCATAATGTCCACACTGCTCCAGGGCTCCAAGTCGGGCTTCTAACTACTGGACCATCTGGAGAAGTTCCTCTACTTGTGGATCTCGAGGCTCATATCTCCTCCTGTGGTCGCGACCTGTGAAAAGGTGCTTTGGGTCATACTTTTTGTCTTCTTTGAATGAGTCTCCATGTTGATGGGATATTGCATGTCACTCATTGACTTCATCCTCATCTTGAGCTGCAGCTTAAAGTCTATCGTGACCAGCCTCTACACGTCGGTTTCCGTCCTCACTCAACCTCACCACCAGGTTTGCAGGGCACGCAACTTCCCTTTCTTCGTGGACGGAGCGACCTCCAGCTCTAGAATGCACATTAGAGGAACGAGCTGAACCAGCAAGTCGCAGTATCTCCCTTGCTGGCCTTTCAGGCGCCTGTATTGCTTCATACTGTAGGGACATGTGCCTTGGTGCCTGAACCTCAACCCTGAGTGCGTTTTGAGCCTGAGCCTGCACCAATATATTGACAGCCTCTGTAAGCTGTTTGATGGTGTTCTCCAACGCTTTCTGCCTTTGATACCAAATATGTTGCCATTCAACCATTGGTGCGATTGGAACTTGGTTGGCGATGAGGCAGAGGTAGCATGCCTGTTGCAACACTGATTGCCTGGCCATGGGATGTGTCTGCTGCATGCATGGGTGCATCTTCCATCAGCTGTGCATTGCGTTGATGCTGACTGGTTTGGCTCTCTGCTTGGTCAGCCTATGAGCCCACGTACTTGGTTTGCTTAATTCTTGCCATGTTTGGAAACTGTGAAATTGAAACAAAACAGATTGCAGTCTAGGCCCTTCCTCTAGAGCCAAAATGTCGACGTTGAAATTCAGTCGATGAGAATTCAATGCCCAGCACCTTCAATCAATGTGAGAAAACACGAAAATCAAGAAAATAACACAGCAAAGAACTCAACAAGACCAGAAAACATAAGTTTTTACATGGTTCAGCGAGTGCGCCTATGTCCACGGCTGTCTTTCTAAAATTCTATAGAGTGACAGTGTGCAATTGCTTCGATTGATTGTTACAATGATTTTAACCCCTATTTATAAGGGAAGAGATAATACAAATCTGATAACAATAAAATAGGAAGAGAATCATGAATTAATTACACTTCCTAATTAGTTGGAATAAAATCGGGAAACTGTCCCGAATATCTCGAGATAATGTTGACTGAATTTGAATTTGAATTTACTTCTATATCTGGTGAGAGAATCACGATCAGATTAGGCAACTGTCTGTTCTGGAAGATTTTGCATTAACTGCGCTCTGGACGAACTGTTTACTATTTATGGCGACCTCGAGCTGGACCTCGCTAAGAAGTGAGCTATGCATAAGACGAGCTGTGGAACGAGCTACAACCTAGCTGCGAAACGAGCTTGTTGCTGCGAGCTGAGAAGATTGCTGGAGCGAGCTGTGGAGCGAGCTGGGCTTAAAGTTGATATCTGGGCCTTGTCTGATGAGCCTTTATATTGGGTTAACTTTATTGGCCCTTCTATTGGGCCTAAGTCGGGCTTTTACCGGCCCATTTAGTGAACCCGGAAAACACATATAACAAGTATTTAAAGAGTATAAACAAATAAATACCACAAAAAGAAATGCTTAAAGGACTCAAATCCTCACCAAGGGTAGTCTCTATTAACAGTCCATAATTCATAAAAACATGGTATTCATCTATCCAATCAACTAAAATCATAACATTTAAAAGTCTCAAATCATGTAAAGATGTTCATTGCTATTCCCTAGTAAAAATATCCAATAAAAAACATGCATTAAGACTGTATTGACAAACATAAAGTAATTAGCCAATTTATTGTGAGTAAAATTGAAAAGCTAAAAACGAAAATTTAATGAAAATTTCAAAAAATTTTGCAAATTTTTGCAAAAACTAATAAAACGTTTTTCATCACCCCCACACCTAAATTAAACATTGTCTTCAATGCTTCAAATATAAAACATAAGTAAGAGAAGAGTTAAAAACAAAAATAAAAACAAAGAAAAAGAACAAAATTACTTAGATGGGTTGCCTCCCCTTAAATGCCTTAGTTAATGTCTTGGCTAGACTTGCTTCTACCACATTATCAACCTGGCTCCCATGGATAAGTGTCTCTACATTAACGGCTTTAACTCTTTATGCTTGTCTCGTGGTGTGGAGGTAGGGTAAAGCTTAACCACATTAAAAATGTCGTTGTATTCATTTTACTTTATTACCGCTTGTGTTTTTATGATGTTGCAACATGTAGTTTGTTTGTTATGACATGTTCCATTCTTATACAACATTTAGGTAATTGTCATAACACTTGTTAACTTGAGATAACAATCACAAAAATTAGGTATTATATAGTAAACAAATTATTTCATGTTTGAAATAATCTTTTGTTTTGTTAATTAGCTAGATAGCTACTATTCGAGAATTGTTAACACCAATCAAGTAGGTACACACCATCCTTGAATTTTCTCCAACAATAAATGTTCAAACAGATTTTCTATATCTATTTAATATGTTTGAAATAATCTATTGTTTTGTTAATTAGCTAGATGGGTACTATTTGAGAATTGTTAGTTTAACAACAATCAAATAATTACGCACCATTCTTGAATTTTCTCCAACAATAAATGTTCAAACAAACTGTCAATATCTATTTAATAAGTTTGAAATAATCTTTTGTTTTGTTAGTTAGCTAGATAGGTATCATTTGGGAATTGTTATCTTATCACCAATCAAAAATACTAACTAGTGAGTTAGATCCACCATCGTAAGAAAGATGGACCGTAACCCAAGATTCTAATGTATGAATTCGTTAATAACATTTTTTTGACAAACATATCATTAAGATTTTTAAATTTGAAAAAATTTAGATATTCAAATAGGTGCTATGCAAATCCATCGAAGTGGGTTAGATTCAAACATCAGGGTTTGAATTGAACCTAGAAATCTAGGTTCAATTTGAACCCCATTTAGGTTGTGTTTTAGTTGATTTTAGAGTTGTGTTTTGTTTCAAAATTGCAGATATGAGTTTGTTTTATTTGAGAAATGAAAAAAGAAGAGAGAATGGAAAGGGAAGAGGAGATTGGTGATAGTGATAATGGTGGGTTTTGTTGATGATGGTGATGAATTTGATGAAACAATTGGTTTTTTTTTTTTTTTTTTTTTTTGTGTTTTCTATAGGGTTTTAGGTTGCTAGAAACCCATAAACCTGAAACCAAGTTAGTTTTTATTTTTTTTTTTGTGTTTTTTTATTTAATAATATTATTAATTAATAATTTAAAAGATATTTTAGTCATTACATAAGTTTGGAGGATATAATAAGGATTTTATAGAATCTTAGTAAAAACATTTTGGTCATTTCACCGTTTTGGAAGGAAAACATTAACATTTAGATTTAATGGTGCGTTTACTGCATTTGGAGGAATCGAAATAGGAATAAGAATGATCTAGAATCAGAATGACTTGGAATCGGAATGAAGTATCAGAATCAGAATAGGTTGTTTACTTCAACTATAGGAATCGGAATCAGAATCAATAGTATTACCATTTAATTGTTTACTTTGTTCTGGAATCGGAATGGATTAATTATAAGTTATAAAAATGCTATTAATTAAAATTATGGATTAATTATAATAGTGTGCAATTTTTTATTATAATATGTATTTTTTTTAATATCAAATAAAAAACTCCATATTATAATAAAAACAATATATTATTTTAATAGTCCACTAACCTAATGTGTAATTTTTTATTATAATATGTAGTTTTTTTATTTTAAATATCAAATAAAAAATTGTATATTATAATAAAAAAAATTAAATAATACTTTAATGGTCTACTATGATAATTAAGTTAATAGTAGAGAGCAATTCACCTAAAAAAAAAAAAATTGGGTGTTGATCACTGATAATTTACTTTTCATGGGGGCTTCTCAAAGTATCCCCACACACACACACACACACATAGGGGTGGCAAAAAGAGTTGGCGTGTCGGGTTGAGCTGAATTCGATTCGATTCGTTTATTAATTCGATTAATTCGACACGAATTCGTTTAAGAAACGGGTTGACATTTTAGGATTCGACATGAATTCGCTTATACACAACTGACACGACACGAATTCGTTTAACCCGTTTAATCATTTAAATCGTTTAATTCGTTTAATTCGTTTAACCCGTTTAACCCATTTAATTCGTTTAACTCGTTTAACCCATTTAATTCGTTTAACCCGTTTAATTCGTTTAATTCATTCAACCCGTTTAATTCGTTTAACCCGTTTACCTTGTTTAATTCATTTAACACAAATATAATAAATAATATTTCAACTAAATATTAAATCAACTATAAAATATATACATTAAATCAACTATAAATTTTCATATCATCCACATTTAAAAATCACAACAAAATCAAACTCAATTTAAACACAAATATAATAAATAATTCACAATTAAACATTTAAATACCAAATTCAACGCATAAAAACCTACACATTAAATCAACTATATAAAAATCCACATCATCCAAATTTAAAAACTACAACAAAATCAAACTCAATACAAACACAAATATAACAAATAATTCACAATCAAACATTTAAATACCTAATTCAACACATAAAAACCTACACATTAAATCAACTACATAAAAATTCACATAATCCACATTTAAAAACTATAACAAAATCAAACTCAATTGCAAACACAAATATAACAAATAATTCACAATCAAACTTTTAAACACCTAATTCAACATTTCAACACATAAAAACCTACACATTAAATCAACTACATAAAAATTCACATAATCCACATTTAAAAACTATAACAAAATCAAACTCAATTGCAAACACAAATATAACAAATAATTCACTATCAAACTTTTAAACACTTAATTCAACATTTCAACACATAAAAACCTACACATTAAATCAACTACATAAAATTCCATATCATCCACATTTAAAAATCACAATAAAATCAAACTCAATGCAAATCCATATAAATTAAAATGACATAATATTATCATTCTTCAACATCAAACTTTTGTCACTTAAAATTCTTTCCTTATTGATTCCGAACTCCAAAGGGACCTTCAAGCTACACAAAAAACACAAAAACACAAAATTAGATATCTACATTCACAATCTTAAAATCAAGAAATATAATTAAGAGAATTTACCACTAAGCGAAAGAATTTAGTGTTAAGCCTTCTACTAATTCACTAGGGGCACTTGCATTAAGGAGAGTTTCATTAATGCTTAAATTCAATATATCTTCCGTGACGTCTTCTAATGAAACAATCTCCCTCTCTACAATAATTAATAACGAAACAATCTCACTAGGGGCACTTACATTAAGGGGAACTTTCCACATTTTCATCTTCATTTTCAACTTCAAGCTTATCTTCCGAATCGACGGTATCGTCTTCCAAATCAACACTCAAATCCATATCTAAGAACCAATCAACCAATTACCCATGAAATCATATTACATTATTGATTACACAGTGTATATATCTAAGAACCAATAAACCAATGAACCAATTAACCATGAAATCATATTCATTATTGATTACACAATATATCTGTATATATATCTAACAACTAATCAACCAACTAACCATGAAATCATATAACATTATCAATTTACACTAGAGATATACATATATATATGAAAACTGACAAAAAATCGAAAACTAGAATCAAAACGTAGAACTAGAATACATAAAAGAAACTGAAACAGAAGCACACCTGAAGCTGAAGCTGGTCAAGGTGGTGAGTGACCGAACCGGACGTGACTAGACAGCGACGTTACTGGACCGAATCGAGAAGCACACCTGAAGCTGAAACGGGATGGAGGATGGTGTCGTCGTCAATGTCGTCGCGTGGTCGGTGTTGTCACGTCGTTGGGTGGTCGTCGGTGTCGTCGGGTCGTCGGGTGTGTTGTCGTGTTGTCCTCGGCGTCGGTGGCGTCTGCTCGTCGTCATGTCGTCCTTGGCGTCAGCTCGTCGTCGTGTCGTCCTCGGCGTCGGTGGCGTCAGCTCGTCGTTGTTTCGTCCTCGGCATTGGTGGTGTCAGCTCGTCGTCGTGTCGTCCTCGGCGTCGGTGGCGTCGTGCGGTCGTTTTGAACGGAAAAATGATGAAGATGGTGGATCGGCGCTGACGGTGTACAATGGACTGCACTTGCGAGGATGGTGGATCGGTTGTGTACTGTGTAGAGAGGGAGGGGCTGCCGAAAATTTCAAATGAAAATGGAAGTGTGCAGATGTTTTAGGTTTAGGTAAATGTTTGTATATATATAAATGTAGAATTACACTTTACCCTTCTAATATATTAAAATTATATTTTGACCCCAATTTTAATCGTGTCAACCCGCGATTCGTTTAACCAAACCCGATTCGATTCGTTTAATAAACAGGTTAAAAGGGTTGACACGATTACGACACGAATTCGTTTAACTCCAACCCATACCCATTTATTTTTCGTGAATTCGTGTCGACCCGTCATGTCGTAACCCATATTACCACCCTTACACACACATACATACATATATATATATATATATAGATCGTCTATAATATACTTAAGTATCTATATATTTGAATTGATTACATTGTAAAGTTACTGACTATATTTCATTATATTTTATTACAATTGAAGATGTCTGATTGTAACTAAACATGGTCAATTGTTGTAAATGTGATTAGACTCATTTAATTGTAATCAGATATAATAAATACATAATAAAATATGATCATTAATTTTAGAATGCAATCACTCATTTATAGTTGTTAGATGTATCGATACTCAAGTATACCGTAGAATGTGCTCTCTATATATATATTTATATATAAGGTGAGACGAATAATAAGCCTGGCAAGTATGTCAATTTTTCAATCCCCAATTTTCTTATCATCTTGATACTTCAATTCATGTTGAAAGCAAAAGGAGTTGGATTTTCCTACATCATTCAAACAAAAACACATATCAGTAACAACCTCCTTTTTTTTTTTTTCCAATATTACATCTCCTAATATTAGGTAAGATATTTATCAGGATCTACTGATAGAGTTTGCTTAATGAGCGACCCTGAAATCTACTCCCAGAATTAGGAGAGAGCTAACTCACAAGCAAGTGTTGAGTAAAAAAATGAGACCTAAAGAAAGAGCAAAGAGAGGGTATCTTCACAATGTTGAGTGAAAAACCAAAGCAGAATAACATATTCCACTGCTATTAATTAATCAAGCTATATATGTTCATGGAGAAGCAGTAGTAAGCTGCATTTTGTAACCTTTTGTGAAATGAAACAACTTTCACGTTTAATATGATCTTCTTCGTTCATGAATCTAATTGGTGCCAAAAAGGTGGAAAGACCACATTTCAACTTCTTTTTTTTCTTTGGAAAGACCACATCTAAACTTTTGGTATCCTATAATATAGGAAATTATTGAATCCATGTTAAATTATTAATCCCCATCACCATGTGTTTACCTAGTAATTATTTTTACTGTTCCTGCAAAAGGGGATCAATAGCCAGTAATTTAACTGGTTGTTTTAGTAAATATCTTAGGCCACGACTTGACCCTTTGTTTGAGGGTCAACATGATTAATTATATTCTTTATACAAAGATTCTGAACAAAGATTTAGAGACTTAAAGAGGTGGAATGTCAATAAATCAAGAGTCTCATATTAGTAAAGAGACCTAAGCATCTCTATTTTACAAAAGCATACTACTATATGCTTTCTTCCATGGCTGCAGTTCTTAGAACACCTTGTTTTTGCTTAGTTTTATCTCTATATTTGATTTCCATAACCTTTGCACAAGATGGAAATGGATTCATCTACAATGGCTTCAATGGAATCAAACTGCATTTGGATGGACTAGCAGAAGTCCTTCCCAATGGCCTGTTGCAGCTAACTGACATCTCTGAGCTGAAAAGTGGTTATGGTTTCCATCCATATCCAATCAAGTTCAATACGTTTTCTTCTCAATCTCTTTCTTTTTCAACACGGTTTGTGTTTGCATTGGTTCCAGCAATGCCTAATTTTGGTGGCAATGGCATGGCTTTTGTCTTCTCACCATCTTTGGACTTCACCAATACAGCTATTGCAAGTCAATATCTTGGACTCTTTAATTTGAGAAACAATGGCCAGCCTACAAACCACATCTTAGCTGTTGAGCTTGATACTGTAGAAACTCTCGAGTTTGAAGATATTGATGGAAATCATGTGGGGATTGATGTGAACATCTTGATTTCCAATGATTCTGCTACAGCAGCTTATTTTTCTGATAGTGAAAGGAAGAACAAAAGCTTGATGCTAGCAAGTGGAAATCCAATACAGATGTGGGTAGACTACAATGGAGCAAAAAAGTTACTTAACGTGACACTAGCTCCGATTAGATTTCCAAAACCAAGCAGGCCTCATACTTCAGGTGTACTTCTTTACAAGAATCTCTACAAGGCAACTAAAGGTTTCAAGGACAAAGAGGCTATAGGGCAAGGCAGTTTTGGAAAGGTTTATAAAGGTGTACTTCCTTCTAATGAACAAATCGCGATCAAAAGGGTCACTCATACTTCAGGACCATGGATGAAGCAGTTTGTAGCTGAGATTGTAAGCATAGGAAGGCTAAGGCATCGGAACTTGGTGCGACTCCAGGGCTACTACAGGCGAAAAGGAGAGCTTATGTTGATATATGATTACATGCCTAATGGTAGCCTTGATAAAATTTTATATGGTAGTATGAGACCAAATCTGAATTGGTTTCAATGAACAAGAATTCTTCAAGGAATAGTTTGTGGCCTTCTTTACCTCCATGAAGAATGGGAGCAAGTGGTTCTTCATAGAGATATAAAGCCTTCTAATATTCTTTTAGATGCTGATCTAAATGGAAGATTAGGAGATTTTGGCCTTGCTAGACTCTATGATCATGGTAGATTGTTTTGCTAGACTTCTTTTGTTCTGTCTCTGGTCATTATCCCTGGCACTCTCTCCATATTTAGATAACCATCTATCCCATTTGTTTTCTTGCCTTTATAAAGTAGCAAAGGGTAATGCGTCCATTGGCAGTTACCTTTAATTTAATTCTAGACTATCTTCCCTACAAATGAATTACAGTGATAATGCACTGAATGTAAAATATAAGAAGTCCCTTTCTTTCGAGCCTAAATAAAAATAACAAACAATCTTACCAATATCATTACTTTCAGTTTTCTAACCCAAACAACATATATGCACTTTTTGATGTATCACCTTTAATAAATAAACCAGCACTCAAAATACTCCCTAATATTATCAAAATAGTCTAGAATTAAATTAAACAAATCAGCACTTAATTTGGATAAAAACAGTCCCAAATCAATTTTTCAATAGAACAATTTTCAGTGTTAAACCAAAAATGAATACATTGCAAACTGCTGCTATTCAATCATTTTAGACTCGTTCAAGACATTATAAATTAAGATTAAGAAGATGCAGCTGCTGTCTTTAAGAGAAGTCAATAAAATGACTTTTTAGGGGGAAAAAAAAATGCTTGAAAGTTTTCCACAACTGCTCTAAGACAAATCAACTACCCTTTTTTGTTAGGAAATGAACCTTATAAAACACCAGATTAGTGAAGTGATAAAATAATTTTAAAATAATTTTAAAATAATAACGAAATAAAAAACAAATAAAACAACACATAAAATTTACATGGTTTACCCAAAGTAGACCACGTCCATGAAGCTGTTATAGATATTCAGTATAAGGAGAAAAAATAACAACAAATGTTTACAAACATTCAATTCCTCGCAACCCAGATTCCAACTACACTTGAAAGAATAACAATTTTCTAATACTCAAAAGAATCTAACTTTTCACTCAAAGAGTTACTTCGTTCTTTTTCTCTCAATTATGGATGCATAAAACAATTAGAAGAGAAGTTTTTATAATGTACCTCTAGTCAACCTCTCATCAATTACCATTAATTGGTTTTCCTTTTAATGACACATCATACTGCCTCAAATTTTTTCACTACCAAAATGGAGAATTATTGAGTTTCCAAATTTTGCATATAATTGATTCAGTGCATTAAATACTTTGATTTTATGAATCAATTCCTTGAAATTAGGAATCAATTACTTGATATTGGGAATCCACAAACAATAATCTCCCACTTGAAGAGTCACTTCAGTCATGTCTTCACACAAAATCAATACAACAGCCCATCTCTCCTTTTTCACTCTTGCAAGCCAATTGAAGTAGAACATTACTTTTGTTTGTTAATCATTGCTGTTTTCGTTAACACATTTGTAGGGTTTTCATTTTCATAAATCTTCTCAAGCCTTAAAGCTTTGTCCTCCAAAAGAGGCTGAATAAAATGATAATTCATTTGAATATGTTTCGTTCTAGGATGGAAAGACGAATTCATTGCCATGTGGATTGCACTTTAACTATCGTAATAAAAAACATTATCCTCCTGTTTCTTTTTTAGTTTTTTCAAGAAATCTTGAAACCAAATCATCTCGTTATTGGCTTTTGTAACTACAATATATTCCACCTCAATAGTAGAGAGAGCTACTGCTTTTTGCCGTTAAGAAATTTAACTCACCGTAGTTTCTTAAAGAGTATACACATAACCGGTAATGCTCTTTCTATTTTTGACATCCCTATCTAGTTCAACGTCAAGAAAGCCTTCTAGTTTTGTATCCCACTTTTAAAACAGAATGTTATTTTTGTGGTGTTTCACAAATATTTGAGGATTCATTTAATTGCACCCCGACGTCTTACCACAATTGTTCATATACCTACTAATTACTCCTACTGCTTGTGCAATATCTAGTCTAGTACAAACCATGACATACATAATACTTCTAATGGCTAAGGCGTAAGAAACTTTCTTTATGTGATCACGTTTTTCATCGGTCTTCAATGAATTCTCCTCAAAAAGTTTGAAACGGGCAACTAAAAGAGTGCTCATTGGTTTAACATTTAACATGTTAAATTTGGAGAGTACTTTGTTGACATACATTGCTTGTAACAACATCAAAGTTCCTGCTACTCTATCTCTTATAATCCTCATTCCAAGAATCTATTTCAAAGTACTAAGATCTTTTATTGTTAACTACTTTGAGAATTCCCCCTTTAAGTTATTTATCTCTTGCGTATCAAAACTTGCAATAAGCATATTATCTACATACAAAAGCACAATAATGAAGTTATTGCCAAACACCTTAATATAACATCAATGATATGTTTGACATCTTATAAAGTTATCTAACTTATTGTACCACTGTCTTGGAGCTTGTTTTAGACTATACAAACTTTTCATTAGCTTGCACACCATACTTTCTTTGCCTGCTATCATGAAGCCTTCTAGTTGCTTCATATAAATCTCTTTCTCCAAATCGCCATAAAGGATTGCTATCTTTACATCTAATTGCTCAAAATGTAAATTATCTAGAGCTACCATTTTTAGCACCAACCTTATTGTTGTCAGTTTCACTACTAAAGAGAAAATCTTAGTATGGTTGATGTCTTCTTTCTATTAAAATCCTTTGACCACTAACTTAGCTTTGTTAGGTTTGCTTCTATCATGCTCTTCTTTAATCATAAAAACTCACTCGTTATGTAAAGCATTCTTCCCTTTTGGTAGTTCAGTCGATTCCCATGTTTGATTTGACATTAGTGAGTCCCTCTTATCTTTCATGGCATCTGCTATGATCTCCTCAACCTGGGATTTGCGAAAATCATTGGAGGAGGAGATCATAGCAGATCTCTTCCAATCGAAGAGGAGATCGATCTCTTTTAGTTGGATCTCCTCTCCAGTTGGATGAAGATGAAGATGAAGATTATGAATGTGTTTAAAGTTTGGAGATGATAATGTTGGTGATGAATTGATGATTATAAACAAAATAATGATAAGGGATAATCCTAAATAATCTGTTGTAATTTGCAAAAATATTCATTTTATCACCTATGGTCTCTTTTTTGTCCAAAATCCCACCCAATATTAATAAAAGCACTCAAAATATACCTATTCGAGGTGTGTGAAAAGACGACAATACCTCTAACAATCATAGATTCTGTTAGGTTGACTTGGTTGATTGTTTAACTTCAAGTGAAAAAAGGAAAATATGATAAAAAATTAATTAAAATTGATTAAAATAAATTAATAAAAATAATTAATATTAAAATATAAAAATATAATATTAAAATTGAAAATAAATAAAAATTTTAAAATATGAAAATATAATACTAAAATCAATGAAATAAATAAATAAAATTATTTTATATTTAAAAAATAAAAATAAGAAAACCAAAACTGAAACCAAATTATTTTATGTCAAAAAAATCCAACTTATTTCTTATCTCAAAAAATAAAAACATTAGAAAAAAGGAACTAGATTATTTCCAAAAAAAGAAAGAAAGAAAGAAAGAAAGAAAACTGAATCCATATTTTATTTTCTTTTGCTTCTTCTCATTCTCATCACCACTGCTGCCACCGATTGTCTTCTTCTTCCCTGATCTTTTTTCTTCTTTTTCTTCTTCTTCTTCTTCCATTTATCTTATTGTTGTTGTACCCATCTTCACCATTGATGAATGTGGCGCACGCATCTTCACCACCGTCTAGCTAGCACATTTCTCTCTCATAACCAAACTAGACCTCATTGTCCTCTCACTGGGTTGCCATCGTTCTCTAGAGTCTCCTTTCACCATCGTCAGTCCCTCACGCGAACAACTCCCTCCTTCGCGCTCTCCCCTCACTGGTTCCTTACTTGGACAGACTCTCTCCCTCTTACTCTCCCCTCATCGTGCCTCTCCTCATTGGTGTTGTACTTCTCCTCGCTGGTGTCGTGCTTTTTCTTGGTTGGTTTTGGTTGCTAATGTTGATTGATTTTGATTTTGGTTGGTTTTTGTTGATGATTGATGATAATGGTGTTAATGATTGATGATAGATGATTGGGTTAATATGGGAGTTTTTCCTCGATTGATGATAATTAGTCAAGAATTTTGAGTTTCCAATCACTAGAAACCAAAAAATTCTAGGTTTCCAGCGATTGGAAACCCAAAAATAAGGAAGGAGAAGAAAGACACACTACAACAAAAATTATTTACTATCACGATTTAGTTAGTACAGACACAAATGACTTGTGCTAAAAAATATAATTAAGCACGAGCTTTTAAAACCCTGTAATAGAGTTGTCCAATAATATGTATCTAGTACGGGCCAATAAAGACCCGTAATGAATGCTTGGATATTTTATTAGAGAGCATGGTAGTAACCCATGTTAGTTATTTAATTAGAGAGCACATGACTAGCTCGTGCTCAATTATAAGTAGATACTAGAAACCAGGGGAGGGAAAATTTTCTTGGTTCCCCGCCACTCCCAACTCATTCCCCGCCATTCCAAACTCATCTTCTTTGTCTCACATCATAGATCGAAGTTTGGGTTTTTCAGTTTCATCTCTTCGTCTCACATCATAGATCGAAGTTTGGGTTTTTCAGTTTCATCTCAGGTTCCTTCTGTCTCTCTTGTTTTTATTTCATCTTCTATCATCTAATTTTTATTTGCTTATTAAAAATGAATGACTAGGGAGTTATGGGTTTTTGAGAAATCTAAAAAACAGACACTTTAACAAAGATTCACACACTCATTTTGTTTCAATCGTTGGGTTTTTAACACACACAAAGCCTACACACACATGGATTTTGTGACATAGAGAGTGTTGTGTTTTGTGAGACATAAAAAGGTAGAAGAAGAGTAGAAAAATATTTTCAAGAGTGAGATACAAAGAGCCCTGCTTTTGTTTTTGTTTCTATTTTCTTTTTCTTTTTGTTTTTTTGTTTTTTTTTTTTTTTTTGTTTTTGTATCAAAGTAAGAGATAGAGAGATAGAAGAAGAGTGAAAAAGGATTTTCAAGAGTAGGCATGTATGTTCTCTGTATCTTGTCATGCTATTTTGATTTATAATCTTTCGCTTGCAAAATTTGAACCATAAAAATATTGTGAAGTATCTTGGATCTTCGAAAACAAAAAGTCATCTTCACATAATTCTTAAGTAAGTAATCTATTGTGATGAAAAGATTTAATCATCGTGCTGTGAGGAACTATGCCTAAAATGCTTATATGGTAGTTTTGTCTAATATAGATATGTAGAGAATGGCTCACTTGCAAATATCATTAAGCCAAATAAATTTGGGCCTTTCCCTGAATCTTTGGTCGTTGTTTACATTGCTCAGGTTAGCTCATGTAGTTGAATTTTATTGCTAGTGATGGGGTTTATGTTTTATCTGTGTATGACATTAACTATGGGATAAGTTTTGGAAGGGTTAGTGTATCTTCATGAACAAGACATTATTCATAGAGATATTAAGGGTGCAAACATATTGACAACGAAAGAGGTAATTGAAGTCAAATACACTCAAATTGCATGCTTTTAATTCTTATTACTAAATCATTTCTTCATATCTCAGGAATAATTATTATTTGATGACATAGTAATTTTTGTTGAATGTCATATAAGAATTGCTCTATCTTGTTCCATTATATAGCTGAAAAAAGAAGTCATTCAAGGCTTGCACGTGTATTATTTAATTTGATTACAACAATGTGCTATCTTGGAGGTTGGATGTAGTGTAGTGTGTGGTGAATTCTGTAGAGAAGCTAATTGGTAAGCTTGTATGTTGTCCAGTGATAGAATGATCTTAACTCTATCCGGACTGTATGCAATTTACAAGTGGCATAAGTGGAATACTTATAATATTTTTTGATTTAAAAAACTAGAAGATCATGAAAATAAATTTCCTCACATGTTTGGTCTTATGTCATTAGTTGTTAATACCTTAGTTACACTACAAGTGTTGAAGTCAAAGGTAATGGTGTTTTGTTTAAGATATGCTAGTTTTTTACTACGTTGGGAAGGTGCTATGTCTCACTATGCCACATTAGATGGATATAGATTGGTCCATGGGTTTATAAGGGAGGGTGTGAATGGGTGGGGGTGAGTGTTAGAGCCTATCGAGCGAAGATGTAGAGCTTGGACTTGATGCTTCGATAGCTAATGGTTAGAGCTCTCTGTGTTAGCTGCAGCCTGGATGTTATGTGAGTGGGTGAGGTTGAATGTAACTGTTTTATGTAAGATATGAGTTGGACCATGGCTGTATAAGGGAGAGCTGAGCACCACCCTATAGGGTAGTATTTTGGAGGTAAGTGTGCAACCAGTTATATAGGGCACCGATTACTTTTTATCTTGTGCTTCCAACCACCTACACTATCCTCCTAAAGAGATGTTTAAAAGCAGTGTGAGGTTCCCTATATTTTGGTTTTTATTTTATCTAGGTATGATGGCCTTAGTAGAAGTTACTTATAGCAGCATGGTTTTGTAGTGTTCATATATATTTAAATGTATTTGCTGATAGGTTAAGCAATTTGATAATTTGCCTAAACAGACTTGCTATACAATATTTTTAGTGTGAAAAGTTTCATAGATATTCATTTGCATTACTTTGTTGTAGCATGATGTTATGTTTGGCTGCTAGAATCTGACATGAGGACTAATCTAACTGCACCATGTGTACTCCCCCTGCCCTGTCCCTCCCACGTCCCTGTCCTCAACCATAACACACCACACCTACACCCACCCCCCACCCTCCCCCTCTCCAATTGGATACCAAACAATCCAAAAACATTTCAAAAAAGGTTTTGGCTAAAAAAGGCTCGTTTGGTTAGTAAAGAAGCCATGCTAAGCACACACATTTTTGTATGAAATCCAACAAAAAGTTTGTTTTGAATATGTCAAGTCACTGCACCATACTTTTTCATTGAGATCCATAAAATTTAAAATTTAGTGATACAAACCCCATCGATTTATATCGCGATTGATGCCTAAGACTATTCTAATCTCTGGTTTGAATGGAAACCGCGACCCAACACCTATAACGAGATGTGAACCTTGGTATAAGGATGACGCCACAATCAATGATGGAAAAATCGATTGATAAGTCAAGGAGGAACGCCACAGAGAAATCTGATAAGTTCCAGTTAGTTCTCAAAGAACAAGAGAGAAATTAAGCTCTCAATTTTTCATTCAATTCAATCTGCCCTATTACATCCTTTTTTGTTCTTTATAAACTAAAACCCTAAAAGAAAAGAGAGGCTACATGCCTTTTCCAAGAAGGAAACAAAATATCTGGCCATTAAATGCCTTACAAAACAGGAAACTAGATAAAAATAAAGAAGCAACTAATTGTCTTGATCCCTATTTGGAAGGCTGAAATTAAAGCAAATCAGCCTATTAATTTGGGAAACAAATCAGTTCATTATTCATTGAAAATCTAAAAAGGAAACAACTGAAATTGAATTCTTCTCCAACACCCTAGCTTGTGCCACACGCCCAAGCTCCACTCCTATTCAGCCCAATCAATTGCCTTGATGATGTTAATTAGGCCTTGGTCTTCATTTGGGCTCATCTTGGACTTTATTAATTCGGAATCAGCCCAAGTGTCTTGAATCAGTCCATTTAGTGCTTCCTTGAATCTCTTAGCCCTTGCCCTTGTTATTGGCCCAACCGGAACATGTAATGGATCACTTCGTGCAGCTCCCTTGTTTGTATTATTTAGGTATTGGCAAAAATTAATTGTTCAGTATCTTTCGTCTCTGATTTTCTTGCTTATATGTGCAATTTTATACACTTTTGTCCCACATGGCTTTTGTTATATGTATTATGTGTCTCGGTGGTCCTTTGTCTCTCTCCAATGACCTTGTTATATGTATTGTTATATAAATTATTATAGCTATTATACTGACATGGTTATATGTATTGCTTGGTGGTCCTATTTATAGGTCTGAAAAAATAAAATTGGAATAGAGTGGTTTTAGCATCATAAAATTGATGTGAGTTTTCAAAATAATTATTTCATTTTAGCAGTGTAGTAGGCATGACAAAGTTTTATTTTTTGCTTTAATGTTGATGAATTAGTGTCTAAATTGTATCTGTCGAAACTTATATGTGCTGACAGTTACTTTCCACCAAATACATATGCACTTGATGGCACAGTAGAGCTTACTGTATAGATGATTATCACTTGACAATACATATGTGTATTTTAGTTCCTTCAATCTTTTATTGTTTGTGTTGTAGCCAAGTTTCTTAGAGCATATTTGTTTGGTGACATGTACAAGTCAAATTTTTATAGTCCACATGAGTTTTATTTGCTTCATAATGAATTCTTATTATGTAATAATTAAGGATTAATTCAGCCACATATAGCTATGCATTAGTTATAGCCTTTAATCCATTTATTTTTGGTGTGCTAAACTAATAAACTAGGTGGTAAATTTTATGATTGCATAACCACCATAACCAATTTAGACAAACTTTATAACCATATAATGTGCTCAACAATGTTCAAACAAATCATTTCCAAGCGATTAAAGATCAAGCTAGCAAAAGAGAAAGTCTCTAGGAATACGTCCATTTGATAAAATACTATCAAATTTCTTAAAAGAAACTTATCAAACTCTACTATAAGCTTATCACCAGTCTAGTGGATCCCAATTTTTTCACTTGCCAACAAAATGACTCTAGTTTGTATTTTCTCATGTGGTCAAGCCAGTAGAACAGTCTCTACAAACAGACTCTTCTGTAGTCTTTTTCAACCACTTTGATAATATTAATCCCACCTAATATCCTTTGAAAACCCATATTTCAACCTTTTTGCTCTAGCCCATAAAATGATAATGTAGAAAAGTCCTTGAAACTATAAAAATAAATCCCCCACTCATTCAAATAAATTTACAATTTTAACATTCCATATCCCTATCAAAAAAATATGACATAATATATATATATATATATATATAGATTATAAGTCTTGTTTGCCATAGTAGCTATCATCTCTTCTTCTAAGACCCAAATGAGCCCAATTTAGAAGCCAAGCCCAAACACCTATTAAAATAACAACTATAACCAAATGCCTATTTAAAAAAGTATCCGCAGTTGAGATAATTATATAACTGCAGACTACGTCACTGTCTTTCTCATAAATCCGACAACATAAATTTACTAAAAGTTGTTAAAGGATAAAAGAAATTAAACTTTCTCATAAATCCGACAACATAAATTTACTAAAAGTTGTTAAAGGATAAAAGAAATTAAACTATGGAAAGTCAAAAGAAAGCTGCTACTGCAACCATAATATTATTAGCCTGTTGTTTATGGCTAATCCACAGCCATGTCTTTTAAAGGTAGATTAAATTATGGCCTTTTACTGTGTACCAATAAAGCTAGTGGTTCCACTCTTATGGAATTATTAGAACTGCAAAAGGAATTCCTTCCAGACTTCTCTTTAAAACAGCCTCTCTACTCTTAAACTCTAATACTGCATTTTTGTACTTTTCTCGAGCATCATCAAGAGTTCGTCATCACTACGGCTCCACATAATTTATATTGCTGATCCAGAAACACAAATACAAGACTAACTTCCACATAAGAATTGCATTCATTCAAATCCATAGCATGTGGGACTTGTCATCCAAGTCTGAAAGGTTCTAGCAACTATGGACAACCTTAATTCTAAAAAATAACAACTGACAGGATTGAAGAGTTCTGTTACAACCATTGCAGCTCAGACTTAAATCGAGGCATTCACAGATCCCTATTGAGTTTGAAACAAGAAATAAACCATTTATAATACCTTATATTTTCACCAAGTACAAACACAAAACACCTAGTCATCACTCTTATCTACATAATGCATTCAACAATAAAAATTTCACCCAAATAGTTCCAGAAGTCAAATTAAACCAAACAAGAAATCATAAAAAAATACAGCTACATAACACCCAACCTGAATACTCCTCACAACTCTGAACTTTATCCTATAATCTATTGTGTGTGCACTACAATGCCATAGTGAGCTATTCAACTATTCCATCAATGCACTATGTCACTAATCCATCAATGCACTATGGATTATCAACATCTACGGACACACCAATTTATGATGGATAGCAGTTCACTTGATAAGCTAAGAGCCTAAGAGAGAACTTATGTATAGGAAGCTTACATTGTCTTTATTATAATTTTGCTTGTCCATGTTAGAGTCTACATTGAGTTTTAGTGATATGGCCATGCCTAAAACTAATATAAAAAATAAATATAAAACCATTTGCTAATGACCCTCTAACAAGAGTTGTTTCCATTTCTTTATTGGACTTCTTTGGACCACACACAACACCTCCATCCACCAAATAACAAAAAAAAAAAGGTCAATTAAGTGGGGACAGACATGGAGCAAAGAGAGATACCTTTTCATAGATATGATTGACATTCACTTACTTGTCCAAATGTCTTTGGAAAGTTTACTTTTACTTATTTGAATTACTACACATATTAGTTTAATATTCACCACTAAAACCCTTACGTAGCAGTACACACATTCAGAACTCTATCAATATGATTAGAGTGACTCACGCACATAGCAATACACATGAACATAAAAAGCATCCCAATACACAGGAAGCTAAAAATTAGTAATTACTAATTTTCAAAAATACAAAATATTAAACACATGATATTTTTTATACAACTTTTAATTTTATATTCTTTTACAGATTTGGTTGAATACAAATGGATAAGCATTGGCTAACATTTCCAAGGTTAACACACTAAACTCAAAATATGGTTATTTGATGAATATAGACTCTAGATCTCAATTAGTGACACATTTTTCTTTTGCTTTCATTTTTAGAATTGAGAAGGAATATAGAGATGGTGTCAAAAACTTTGTTGAGATTGCCAAAAGTAACGCAAGTCGTGATATAATAGTGTGCCCTTGCAAAAAATGCCAAAACCAACGTTTTCATCCTACACAGATAGTTTATGAACATTTAATCATTAATGGGATGGATCCAACTTACACTAATTGGGTTTTTCATGGTGAAGACCCGAGATCTTCCATTCCAACGAGAAGGTTCCTAATACATTTAAAATGTATAAGGATGCTATTTTTGAAGATTATGGTGATCATGTTGAACCGTAGATTGAAATAAGAGATGAAAACATTGATAAGAATGTGGAAGATGTTGAAACTCTATTGTATAAAGGCAATACAAAATACACTAAATTGTCTACAATTGTAGTTTTGTACAAACATAAAGCTACACATGGTCTCTCTGATAAGGGTTTTGATGAACTTCTAGGCATACTTAGAGATATGTTGCCCCAAGATAACATTCTTTCGGATTCATTATACTCAACAAAAAAGTTCCTTAAAGTCTTTGATTTAGGATATGAGAAAATACATGCATGCATCAATGATTGTTGCTTGTTTAGAAAAGATTTGGAGTATGTTGAAGAATGTCCGAAATGTGGTGAATCTAGATGGAAAGTAAACAAACATTCTAAAGATATCCATAAAGGAGTGCCTGCCAAAGTACTTCGATACTTTCCAATAATACCACGATTTAAGAGAATGTTTAGATCAGTTGAAATTGCTAAAGACTTGACATGGCATTATACCCATACAAGTCAAGATGGAAAAATGCGTCACCCTGTTGATTCACCTGCTTGGAAGACTATAGACGACATGTGGCCAGGGTTTGCATCAGAACCACATAACTTGAGGCTTGGTTTGGCTGCAGATGGATTCAATCATTTTTCAAACCTTAGCTCAACATATAGTTGTTGGCTAGTGGTATTAGTAACATACAATCTTCCTCCTTGGAAATACATGTCCAAAGAAAATTTGATGCTAACACTAGTAATTCCAAGGAAAAGGCAACCAGGGAATGATATTGATGTGTATTTGCAACCGTTAATAGAAGATTTAAATGAATTATGGCAAAATGGAGTAGAAGTGTACGATGGATATGCTAATTCCACCTTCAACTTGAAAGCTATTTTGATGTGAACCATAATTGATTTTCCGACTTATGGAAACTTGGTAAGGTGTTATGTGAAGGGTAAATATGCTTGCCCTGTATGTGGGTCGAATACATGTTCTGAATATTTGCACCATAGTAAAAAGAATGTGTATATGAGTCATTGACGATTCCTTCCTATGGATCATACATTTCGAAAAAAAAATCATGGTTTGATGGAAAAGAACAAATGAATTCGAAGCCTAGGGTAAGTACCAGTGAAGAAGTTTGACTTGCATGTGCAAAAATTGACAATGATTTTGGAAAGAAGACAAAAGGGAAAAGAAAAAGATATTGTAATCCTCTATGGAAAAAGAAATCAATTTTCTTTGATCTACCATATTGGGAGGTAATCCTATAAAAAGAAAACTTATTATATTTGATATCTTATATATTTTAAAACAAATTTAATTGGTTTATTTAATATGCATGGATTATGTTTGCGGCATAACTTAGATGTGATGCATATTGAAACAAATATTTGTAAGAGTCTTTTTGGCACACTTTTGAACTTGAATGGAAAAACAAAAGATGGTGTGAATTCTCGTTGAGATTTACAACAATTAGGCATTAGGCATGAGCTTCATGTCAAAGAGAGTGGAGATAAATTTTATTTACCTACAGCACCACACACTCTATCAAAGTCAGAAAAACTACTCTTTTGTAAACGGTTGGTTAATTTAAAGGTGCCAAATGGTTATTGCTCAAATATTTCAAATTGTATTGCATTAGATGAATGCAAGATAGTCGGACTCAAGTCTCATGATTGTCATGTTTTGATGCAACAATAACTATAAGTAGCAATACGAGGTATCCTACCAAAAGGCCCAAGAATTGCCATATTCCGGTTATGCTCATTTTTTAATGACATATGCCAAAGAGTGATTGATATAAAGAAGTTAGAATTATTGGAAGATGAAGTCGCGATGACCATGTGTATGCTTGAAAGATATTTTCCTCCTTCTTTCTTTGACATTATGGTCCATCTCACAATTCATTTAACAAGAGACACACGATTATGTGGATCAGTTCAATACTGTTGGATGTACCCTTTTGAAAGGTTATCTCTGATATTTTAGATATTTTTGTTTATCAACTATGACTGGTTTTAAAATAATCTATTTGTTTTTATAGATTCATGAAGGTGTTGAAAGGATATGTTAGAAATCGTGCAAGGCTAGAAGGATGCATGGCAGAATGTTATTTGGCAGATGAGTGTGTGCAATTTTGTAGTGGATATATCGCAAGCTTTAGATGTTGGTGATAAACACAATAGAAATGAGGATATCATGTATGACAATGTAGTGGATGGACATTCTATTTCTAAAGGGACATTAGTTTCTATATCTTCAGACATGTTAGACATTTCACATCGCTATATATTGTTTAACAGTGCAGAAGTGGAATCATACATCAAGTGAGTAATTAAGTTAATTTTTACATAGTTAAATAGAAGAAAACATTATAAATTTTCACTTATTTAGTACTAGTTTATTATTTACATCCTACTAGCATGCACCTTGAAAAGCTTCAACGTTTGGATTCAAGTCTTGCAAGTAGACCCGCTTTACTACAAAGGAAGCATGCATCAGATTTCTCTTCATGGTTCAAAGCTAGGGTCGTATACAATGGAACCTTTTAGCCTTTTTTATTAGGTTGTCTTAACTTTAATCTCTTATTGTTTATAAATTTATTGTTTATATATTTTAGAGCAGATCATTGATAGAGATAGTAGCTTGAATGTATCAACCACGTTAAAATGGCTTGCAATTGGACCAACAAAGCAAGCAACATCATATACAAGCTATGTTGTTAATGGGAAACGATATCGCACAATAGATAGTGAGAAATCTACTCAAGATAGTGGCATTTCTCTTGAAGCAGAAACTATTTGCATGACCAATTCAAAAGATGGCACTCAAGTGATAAAAAAGATTGCTTACTAAGGGGTTCTAAAAGAAATTCTTCTTTTAGACTTTTGTGCATTTCGCGTCCCATTATTTAGATGTGATTGGGTGAGCAGTGGAAGTGATGTTAAAGTCCAAGATGGATTTACACTAGTTAATCTTCATCCATGTGTAAATAGATTTTATAAAGATCCTTTTATTTTAGCTTCACAAGCAACACAAGTGTTTTACTCTAGAGAAAATGATACATCTAATTGGTATGTTGTCTTGAAAGCACCTCCAAGAGGATTTCATGATCTAGAAAAGTTTGATGAGAATGCTTATATGACATCTACACAATTAGATGTATCTCTACGTGACTCTTGCGTGGATGATAATGATGATTATGCTCGAATTGATTGTGAAGACATAGTTGTACAAATCTAGTGTTACTAGTTCTAATCATTTGGATATTTTTTGTATAAAAGGATGTGTTTTGATATTTCTAATTACAGTATATTGTTATATGTTTCTATATAGAATTTGAAATTACTTTTGTTATTGTGTTGTGCTTTATATATATTTCCAATAATAGATAACAATTTTGTTGCTTTTTTTAAAATATACATATATATATATATATATGATGGTTGTATTTTAGAATTTTTGCAGATGTCAACTGAAAACTATACTAGTACTCGCTCATCAAGCAATAATACAACACCAGCACAGAAAAGAAAGGCAAGGAGCCAAAACCATTTGGACCTAAATAAAATTGCAAGGGCTAAGGAAATCGAAATTTCTTTCAATGAGTTGGGACAACCAGTTGGGGAGTGTTCAAAAGTCTTAAGTACATCTTGTGGAACTATTGCCACTTCATTGATTCCGATAACTTATGATAGTTGGCAGGTTGTACCAGAGATTTTGAAAAATAGTGTGTAGGAGACGACAAAGGTTTGATACTAATTTATTGTTTTTTCCTTAGAGCTTTTATTTTTAATATGTAGCAATCTTAATTGATCTCTTTATGAATTTTGATTATGCAAACAGGAAAAGTTTGGTTTGCAAGACATAGGTAAGAAATATGTACTTTTTTCGATGTGTAATAGTTGGCGGAAGTATAAAAGTAAGATAACCAAACAAATTAGAAGTATTCAACTTGATCTTGATGCTAATAGAGAGCTCCAAATGTTAAAGCCTAATAACATAAAAAATGATGAAGATTGGAAAAAATTTCTCGAGTATCGATTGTCAGCAAAATTTGATGTAAGTATACTAAGTACGTATTATCTTCATGAAAGCTTCCATACAAGATTGTTACTTATATTTTACTTGTAGGAAATAAGTAATGAACATACTAAGCTGGCGAAAATGAATGACATGCCACATACAACTAGTCATAAAGGAATGGCACGACTACGTGAAGAATTGATAATAACATGTTGACACTATTTATTTTGTCTTTTTATGGTTTGATGCAAGAATATTTTAGTAAGTTTAGAACATGATTTTGATTCATTAAAATATAATATTTTCATTGAATTTGTGTCTTAAGGTAGAAATTAAGTTTGAATAACAACATGAAGATCATTTGTCTGATGTTGGTGCCTTTTCTAGAATTGGTGTTGGTGACTTGTGTGAAATGGTGTGTTTTGCTGAGAATTTGTTTGTATGTTTAGTGAATACAATAAATTATGTTCTCATATTGTCATGATTATGTTATAAATGTATAGAGGGCTGAAAAAATAGCAAGAAATGAAGATCTAGCAGAGGTGGATAAAGTGGCACTATGGATAGCTGGACATAAGCACAAAGATGGGACACCAGTGAACCAAAAAGTTGGAGAAAAAATAGTATAACATATTGAATAATATTTTTATTTATATAGTTTAATTTGCATTTATCACATTTGTTATTATTATCATATTTGTTATTATCATTTTGCTTGATATATAGAAAGAGATGGAAGCGATTCCAAAGATACAGTCAACTACAATCAAGGATGATGCTATAGCCCAAGTTTTAGGAAAGGAGCATCGAGGTCGAGTTCGAGGGCTTGGGTATGGTGTCACACTAACAAAGGTTAATGCAGCTGTGGTTTCTAAATACACTACCATGCAACTTGAAGAAAAGGTGAAAAATCTAGAGCAACTAGTTATGACATTAGTTAACAATAATAATTAGGTATGTCAAATGAAGCATTTGTAAGATTTTGATTTAATCATGTAGTATGATAGCTTACATCTAATATTAAGTATATTTTAATTTTAGACCAATGATAGAGCAAGAATTGAAGGAAGAGTTCAATATTCTAGTACAAATGAGGTAAATAAAAAAAATTAATTGTCTAAATATCAAGGTTATTTTTTTTTATGTATTTTGACTTTTATTTAGAGTTCTAAAACTCATGCTTGTTTAATGTTTTACTAATATGTTGTATAATTATAGCATTTAGTTCCTTCAAGACAACAAAGAAATAACAATGATGTTCAACAATCTTCTTCAAAAGTGAGTTGTTTAAAAAAAAAAATGTTGTTAATGACAATTGGTTAATTGAGATTTTTTTTGTTTTAATACTTATATTTTTTGTATACATTTGTCACAGAGTATAAATGAACAGGATGTTTCATTTCTAAAGGGTAAAAAATGCAAGTTATTGCATTGGATTGGCAATGGAGAAGAAGTGGCTGAAGGTGAAATTGATTGCACTGATTCAACAGCTTTAGTTCATCATATGCTCCTTGGTCTAGATTATTGGAGAGTTGTTGTGAACAAGATATTGGTGAGCAAGGTTCCTTTGATTCGCCCTACTAATGACATTCGAATTCTTGAAGATGCTAGAGGCACCTACATTGCTTGGCCAATCAAGTATATTGCATATTAGTTTTACTAAGTGATGGACACATAACTAGAATGTAGGTAATTGTTAGGGGTTAATATTATTTATTAGGATTTGCTACTATTGCATATGAATCTTTTGTAATTTCTATGGTTATGAATTATCAATATTATATGAAAGTTTTAGAAAATTTATGAACTTTATAAATGTTCCAAATTATTATTATTAAAGTGTTATTTGACTATTTAATTATATTAAGAAATTTATATTATAAAAATAAGTATGTTACTCAACAATAGGTACAATAAAAATAAGCATGGGCACTGTTCATACTCGTTAATATTTTTAGCATGCGGGATGCCTGTACTCGTTAATATATTTAGCACGGTAACAGCTCGTATTTGGTATTTTTCGTAGTATGAGCTCCAGAGCTCGGGAATGCTACCATGCGTAATCGCAGATGCGGGAAACTCATGGGGTTGCGATTCCCCTCCCAACATCAGGCAGATCTACGCTTCCATATACGTGCAGAGGGCGACTCACTGACTTAAACTCAATCCCCCCAAGTTAGTGACTGACTCTCCCAACTACTCTTGCCATACACGCATACGATACTTCGGCCGATAATCTCTGGGGTTTAGAGTAAACTAAAGGCATCTAAAATTCTTTCATATACTTGTAACTTTCTTTTCTAATCTCAACTTTATAATCGAAAATAGTTTCGAAATATCTTATCAACTTAATTTCATGCATGTATATATATCAAAAGCTACTAATTTACTTTACTTAAAATAACTACAATTACACTATAAATTCAAGAAATATACATGCATAATAATACTCAAAAAAAATATGCTAGAATTGAATTACACTTGGTAGTTGAAATAATGTCCATGACATTTCAATAAAACAATTCAATCAAATAAAACCACTCACTATTTTATTTCACCACAATCACCACTTATTCCAAACCTCTCTTTTTGATGCTTTTGCTTCCAAATCCTATGATCACATTTCCACCATCAACTTCATACATAACAAGTCATTCAATAACTCAATCATTCACTCACATAACTCTAAAAAAATACTAACTAATTATTTAATTTATCCTTCAATATATATGCTCAATAATTTCACAACTCCATCAACTTTCCAACTAATACTCTCACATCAATTTCAATTTATTTCTTTGGCACTAAAGTACTCAAACACCTTACAAACATCATCAAAATGCATTAAAAAGATTGAATAACACTTTAGGAACCAATTCTTTACATTAAACACCTTAACACCCAAACTTTTCCAATTTCCATTTTTCTTACATCCTTTTAATTCCAATCAACTTAAATTCATTCCCAAACCTTATACCACTTCTTCAAACATTAAAATCAATTTAAATACATGCAAAAACACAATTATCCATACACTAATATATATATATATATATATCCAACAACTCAATCACTTGATTTTTCTTTTCAAAGTTTCATTTCAATCATCATACAATCTCACATATAACTTCATCTAATCATCCAAATAATCTCATCACCTAAACTTTTCTAATTTAATCACATACTAATATATGACAACTTCATCCATCCTCTTCATTTCAAACCAAATAATCACACATAAATACTTCAATAAACCATCAATTAACCCACTACAACCTTAAACTAAAAAAATCAATCAATTTCATCAACTTTAATTATCAAACCCTAACCCTTACCTTTCCAAACTCTTGATCCAAGAATCCTTGATTCTTTCCTTCACTTCCAAGCTTAGATTAATGATGATCAACCTTGATTTAGTCCATAGAACTCATCAAAACTTCATATAAATCAACAACTTTAAAAGTCCATCAACCAAACATGAAATCACTTCCACTTACCTTCACTTTTCTTGTAGAAGTTTGATGGATTTGAGAGGTTGTAAAGGTTGGATCCTCTCTTCTTCTCCTTCTTCTTCTTCTTCTTCTTCTCCTCCTTCTTCACGGCTGCAGAATTTTCTTCTTCTTCTGTCACGGTTTCAGCTTGTCACGGCTTCTAGCCCTCTCTCACGATTTCAGCTTGTATCTCACGTTTTCCTCTCCTCTCAACCGAATGTTCTCTCATTTCAGCTCTCAATCCTCTCAACTTTATATACTAATGCCTTATCAATGTCCAAATTGCCTCTAAACTAACTCTAAAATCACCTAATTGCCATTAGTCATGGATGAATGCATTTGATTGGTTACCATCTTTCATCCATTTAATCACTAACAACTCATCCCATTTCTTAATTCCATTGCAACTAATCACTTTGCTTTTTGACTTTAATGTGTCTCAACATCATTGGTCTTCACACAAGCACATGGATTGTGCTTCTTTAATGCATATCTTCTCTTACACATTTAACATTGCATTTAACTTAAATTTTAATTCTCATTTAACACCAATAAATTCCAAAAATATTCCATGATCATCCTATCATCAAATTGATCATGCAATACTCTAATTGAGTGTCTTAACTTCCAATTCCATGCTTCGAAAAAAATTCAATCGACTATAAACTCATTAAAATTCACAACGTTTCTCACGAGGGCATTTTTATCGATAAATATTCGGAACCTTTAAAATCCATTTAAACGAACTCATTTTTACTCCGCTTCAGTTTCTAATAACTCTAATTCATATTCCGAGGCTTATGATGTCCTAAGTCTATTTTTCAAAAAATCACTATTCACACGGATACTATTAATCGAAAACACTATTCACCGAAAAATTTTTATTTCACGAAACTTAAGGAAATTTTCGTTTCCCGAAAATCAGTATTCACTCAAAATCACTATTTCGTCCGAAAATACTATTTATCTGGAAAATACTATTTCTCTCAGGAAAATGAAATTCTGGGTTCTACATTGCAAGCATCTAAATAGTCGTAGGGTTCACTATCCCCATTATAAGATGGAATACTGGGGAGTTTGAACATGGGAGGTAAGAGCTCTGTCTTGATCTCTCTAGTAAATGAGGTCCTCTCCTCATGCTACTCTCTCTGATTTTGGGGTCCAGGTCACGCCTCCAACTACTGAACCCTCTGTAGCAGTTCTTCTACCATCGAGTTTTGGGGCTCAAATTGTCTTGTAGGACTGCCTACTCCTTATGCTCTCTTGCTTGACCAAGTAGCGATCTCGCGACTTGTGCCTCCTGTGAGAACTTTCCACCTAGTGCGAACCCCTTCGTGGCTCATACTTGTCATCATCATGACATACACGAGCTCGCTCATGCCCATGACTAGCTTCTACATGACGGCTACCATCATGGCTTACCCTCACTCTCAAGCCTGCAAGGCGAGGTGCCACTTCCCCCTCGCAAGCTTGTCTTCTATCTCCCATTGAGTTCAAGTTTGAGGAGCGGACCGAACCTTCTGATAGCAACCTTTCTCTAACCACTCCCTCTCTTGAAGTCAGAACTTCATTAATTAGTTGTTGGTGGGCTTTTCCAAGTGGTGCAACTTTTGTTTGTCTCTACGCAGTCTGGACTTGAACCTAAGCCAGTGCTCTAACCACATCCACTAACTACATCACAGTGTTCTCCAAGGCTTTTTGACATTGTTGCCAAATCTGCATGGCATCTCCTTCGATAGCAGTAACACCCGCGGCTGGCGTAGGGGAAGTGGATGCAGAAAGGCAACGGCTCTTGTATTCACGGTTGGGGAAGTACCCACCGTGACGTCTTCGACTGGCAGAGTGTTTTGTTGCTCCATAATAACCCTCGGATTGTTCAGCCACCAAATCAGAGCTTTTGTTTGTTATTCCTTTAGTCATGAAAGTTGATCGAAATTCAAGTAATGGTGACTAAAAAATCTCATAATCGTAGTTGGCCCCTCCTTCTAACGCTAGATGTCGACGTTAAAATTTAATCAACCCAAATATTCTTGACCCAGACTACAATTCTGATAACAAGAAGCAATAAAAGCAGATAAAAACAACCAAGAGTGAAAGGGGGAGAGGAAGAACAATGCAAAGAAAAAAAAAATTTACGTGGTTCAGCAAGTATACATACATCCACAAGCGTCACTCTGAATAATTCGGTAAAGTAACAGTATCACTAATAAGAGTTGTCCATAATACAAAAAATTTCACCCTTATTTATAGTGTAGAGATTTATAATTTGAGTACAACACAAATTAGAACGTAAACTTTTACATCAACTCATTTTCATAACAATCTCTTTTGAATCAGGAAAGATTTCCAAAATTAAATCCAGGATTGTAGAGATTTGATTTGCACAAAATCAGGAAGTTTGAATCCCTCTCGGATTTGATTACTACAAGCTTCTAGAAGATTATCTGACGCGAACTTAGCAAGCTGACACATCATTCTCGTGAGCTGAAGATGAATGAAAGTAGTCTTGGTTTAAGACACGAGCTAAAGAAAAAGGAAGCGAGCTCAATACTACGACCTAAGTACTGGACTTCCTGAGTCTCTTACCATTGGGCTCATCCATTGGATCTTAGGTTTGATCTATTGGATCAACCCACTGAACCAATTTATTAGGTTTTTATTAGCCCATTTATGTAGTCCCAAATATATTCATAACAACTTCTATAAGTTCAAGTCCTGTAATATTAGTATCATATTAAATATTGATATAATATTTAATTTAAATACATCTACAATCTTTAACCGTTAGTGTTAAATTTTAAATAAAAATATAAAATAAAGTAAATTAGCTTTCATTTCCTATGTGAGATCTTAGTAGTTAATACTACGTACGGATATTTCTCAAAAAAATAATATACGTACGGATGGTAAACACTAGCAATTAAAAAGTCAGCCAAAGAGGATTACGCGACGTCACTAAAACGGAGCATGTCTCTTGTCTCTGATTTTCCACAACGGAATATCGCGTGCGCGGGCCACGGCTGCTTGCTGCATTATTAAAAAGCATAAGCTATAACGTGTTTAATTAATGGTCAATTTTGTCTCAATCAACTGGGGTTTCGATTAAATATCCAATATTGTCCTTGTTACTGGTGCCAACCTCCCATTGTGCAAGTATGAAGTATGGGTTCAACACCCATATCGTATCATCTAAATAATAATAATAATAATTATTATTATTTTATTATTTATATGGATTAATTTTTTATTTTTATATGATTTTTTTCTCAATCTCCGAATGGATAGATCTTTTTCAATTAAGAGCAATCTTTCAGATCATATCACCAATATTTTATTTTAATTGATTCCAACGGTACTTTAAATCTATCTCAATTACATTTTTGTACTGAAAAATATATATATCCAATATTTAATGCCTGCCCGCTACTTTTTAATTAAACTAGTGCTTGATTAGACTGTTACTTTAATTAATGGCTTCTTATTTGGTAGAAGGGTAGTTAAGGAAATCTCTCTCTCTCTCTCTAATTATCAAATAAATGCATCTCCATCACATAGTGCCTCCCCTTTGCCCAGCGTGCAATTAAAGTTAGCTGAAAATGATGTAAACTATTCTGATTTTTCTATTGATTGAATGAAACCCTGTATCTTTTGAACAAATAAAGAAATGCTTTTGACAGCTCATCATTACGCGTTTGTTCTATTTTGATTAAGAATTGTGGATACGTAAGAAATCGAAAAGCATAGAAGTCCAAAGAATTAGATCATTATCGGGACACACGTTAACATACCACTTGAGCATAAAAAAATCTTGAAGCCCATCACTCCAAGTAGCGAGCAACGAAGCAACAAACAGCAAGCAACGAGTAGCTCGAATGTGAACCAGTTCGTGCTTTTTAAAGGCAGCTCGAATGATAGAATACTGCATCATTCCTCATCATAATAGGATCCTGCCAGCCAAAAAAAAAAAAATCTATATCAAATAGAAAATTAATTAACAAGAAATTTTTGGAAAGTGTTATTTAACTCGGATACTTTATATTCAATACAATTTGATGTAAAATAGGAAAGAAATGCTTAACCTTACTATAATCTAAAATTCTATTTGTATGAGAAACCCTAACAAGAAATATAATTATTTTGATATTGATAACATGATATTTTTTATAAAAGACAATCCATTATAGTATTGGAGATACTTTTAATATGAGTGACTGAATATTTTTCTTGATCTTAAGATATCAATGATTCAAGTCTCATCCATATTTTAAAATACAATATATGGAGAGTTTTCTATTAATTTAATCCTTTTTTCTTATAAAAAAAATCTGTGAAAAAAATTAGACATAAAAATCATATTTATGAGTGACAATATCAGCACTCTTTACAAAAATTTGTACTTCGAAAAGATATTTCAATTGTAGAAGACAAAGACTTATTTAAAAAAATCTAGCTATTTGAAAATATGAACTAATGCAAAAACTTCCATATTTAAAATAAGAATTAAACTGCTTTGAAATAATAATAATAATAATAATAAAACCATTCTAATATCACCGTATAGCATTTCTCATGATATCACATGAAAATAAAATAAGATAAAATAAAGGGAAAAATTCATTTTGGTCTTTAATTTTTTAGAAATTGACAATTTTTTAAATATCTTTAAGATAATATTAAACATCTTTAAATTTATAAAAAAATTATCATTTTAGTCCCTACCTTTAGTCAACTGTTAGTCAAATTAACGGTAAAAAGGTTAAAATGGTAATCTTGCATTAAAATTTCAGGAAAATTTCATTTTGGTCCCTAATTTTTTGAAAATTGATAATTTTTTAAATATCTTTAAGATAATATACCAAACATCCCTAAATTTATAAAAAATTCATCATTTTAGTCCCGACCATTAGTCAACCATTGGTCAAATTGACGGTGAGAAGACTAAAATTGTAATCTTGCATTTAAATTTCTCAAGATAACACGTGTGTAGTTTAGAAAAATTGAGATATTTGAGAAGAATATTAAAGATAAAAAATTGGAGCCATATTTGAATTTTTTGTACAACTATGGATTGATGATATTTGAGAAAAATATTGGAGGTAAACAATTGGAGCACAAAAATTGAGAGATAAAAAAATGGACAAACAAATTGGAGAAGAAAATTGGAATATTTGGGTAGCAAAATTGCAGCCACCAACAAGCAACAACACCCCATTTTAAACTCATTTTCTTGTTACCGTTTTTACTATAAAAAAAAAATTAATATTAAATTGTTATTATTTTGGTTTTATGTGTTAAGGACAAAAGTGTATTTTTCTTACCCATCAAAACTTATAAAATCCGATGCAACAAGCAATTCATTCACTTAATATGCAGCATCCAAAAAGAATTAATAAAAAATTATAAGGGCATTTTGGTCTTTTCAATTCTAATTTATTTTTATATGGAAGGATATAATGGTCATTCCAAATATCTTACATTTTAATGCATCAGGGGTAAAAAGATACTTCCAATAAAGTAGGGGTAGTTTGGTCTTTTTACATTTTCTGTTAACGTTAACTGTTAAAAAACTAGTCAGCAAGACTAAAATGATGAATTTTTAACAAATTTAGGGATGTTTGATATATTATATTAAAGATATTTAAAAAATTGTCAATTTCTAAAAAATTAGGGATCAAAATGAAATTTTTTCAAAATTTTAATGCAAGATTATCATTTTAATCTTCTTACTGACAATTTGACCAACAGTTGACTAACGATAGGGACTAAAGTGATGAATTTTTTTATAAATTTAGGGATGTTTGGTATATTATCTTAAAGATATTTAAAAAATTATCAATTTCTAAAACATCAAGTACCAAAATGAATTTTTCCCTAAAATAAAAGACTAAAGACTAAGTAACTATAAACTTTTCTAAGATAATATCTTTATTTCAATTAAATTATTCTAAAAACATTTTTGAATAAATCTGAATTTAAAATTACTATCTTTATCAATCTCAAATCCATCTCATCTTTGTAAACTAACATTCATATAAAACTTCTCTATATATCTCTTACCGATGCCAATATGAAATTAATTTGAAACCGATTCTATTAAATTACTGAGGTACTACAACAAATTATGGTTTTAGTGACAAAATATTTGGTTACGAGTTTATATTTCGTCACTAAAAATATACATATAGTGACGACTATTTACATTCCTTACTATTAATTCAAATTAGTTACCGATTTCTATTTCGAAACTATATTTTTATCACTAAATCCTTTATACTCCTTTTAGTTATAAAATATTTAGTCACAAATTTATATTTCCTCACAAATAGTATAGATGTATAGTGATAACTATTCACATTCCTCACTATTGATTCAAATTAGTTACCGAGTTCTATTTCGAAACTATATTTTTGTCACTAAATCCTTTATAATCTTTTTAGTTATAAAATATTTAGTCACAAATTTATATTTCCTCACCAATAGTATAGATGTATAGTGATGACTATTCACATTCCTCACTATTGATTCAAATTAGTTACCGAGTTCTATTTCAAAACTATATTTTTGTCACTAAATCCTTTATAATCTTTTTAGTTATAAAATATTTAGTTACGAATTTATATTTTCTCACTAATATTATAGATGTATAGTGATGACCATTCACATTCCTCACTATTGATTCAAATTAGTTATCTATTTCTATTTCGAAATTATATTTTTGTCACTAAATCCTTTCTCCTCCTTTTAGTTACAAAATATTTAGTTACGAATTTATATTTCCTCACTAATGGTTTAGATGTAATAACAACAATATATGTCATTCACTAAATCTACCAAAGTGATTCAAATTAGTTACTAAAATTTATTTCATGACTATGTTTTTTCTTTTTAATTATTACATTATCTTTTCTTGAGCTAGCTATTAGTTACAAATTTACATTTCGACGCTAATATTCTGGATATAGTAACATCAATTTAAATCCCTTACTAATTCTACAAAAGTGATTCATATTAGTTATCAAAATATATTTTATGACTAAGTATTGGTTCTTGCTTCTAGTTTTAGTGAAAAAAATATTTTGTTGCCAATTTAAACTTCTTCACTAATAGTATGGATATAGTAGCAATAACTTAAGTCGCTCACTAATCCTACAAAAGTGATTCACATTGGTTATAAAAATATATTTTGTGAGTATATTTGTATGATCACTAATATGGTTTTTGCTATCTTTATGATTCTTGCTTATAGTTTTAGTAACCCAAAAAAAAAAAAAAATCGTTATTAATTTTTTCAAAAATAATGAATGGTGTTGGTGTTGTTCAAACCTGGATTGGGTTCAAAAATGGATGTCACAAACTTGCCAACCAAGCTGATAGTTAAATTTGATATACTTTGACTTTGAAAACTATTATACCATACCCTATCAGTAATTATGAACAATTATTGGTACCTATACATATTGCCAACTATTTTTCTTATTGCAAACTATATCATGATTGCATGAACTATTGGCTAATTTTTTCTTTAATTTTTTAATTTTTTGGGTCTCTAATCAAGAGCTTAAATTTTCCACCTCAAATTCTCACTTACAAACATCTTCAAATTACTAATATACCATACTAATTATACTATGTATAATATATATCATAGTCAAATTACATATTTGAGTTTTAAGATAAGTTTAAGATATATAGTTTAAAAGTTCAAAAAATATTTAAGTAATCTAAAATATATAGTTTAAAAGTTCAAAAAATATTTAAGTAATCTAACTTCATGAAAAGCTTATTAATAATTTTTGGTGTATGTATAAATTGTTTAATCATTTAGTAATTTTAGTTAAGGATAATAATGTTTTTTTTTTTTTAAATGTAGTAATTTATTTATAATTCAGTTAGAGTTAAAATATGAATTCTGAGTTAGAGTTTTACTTTCATTAAACAATCCTATTCCTAACTCAATTGATAAAATAAACTAATTTAATTTATAAAAATTCATTAATTATGAATATTTTGTCTTTAACTAAGATAATTGGTATTAAATTTAACAGTTTAAGATAAGAAAAACTTATGAAAACGTTACTTTATGATTTAGTATAGTTTAAGATGGATAAGATGGAATTATTAATATTTAAGTAATCTATAATCATTTAAAAATGTTAGAAATCTTTAATGTGTATTATCATATGTAATGATATTTGCTTATTCTCATGTGTATTGTGACTATTCATTTTTTCACATTAAATTACTTGTAAGTTATTTATTTATTTTTAATTAATGAAAGGCTACCACCAAATGACGTTGACAAATATCCAATGCAGTTTAATCATTACCATTTCAATGGTGAATGTTGATTTTTGAAAAACAAATATTATAAAAAAGAATTTTGGATTACTCTTTATTATTGTTGGAATAATTTTCAAATTAATGTAAGATAAGTGTTATATGTGTATGAGAGCTTTTACTTTTATGTGTATATGAGATTCCAAAATATGTCTATATGAAAATTTCTTATATGAGTGAAATGAGATGGACTTTAAGCCTACAATTGATGGAGAATATATGACATAATGTTTAAATTCTAACAATTAACTAAACTACAATGTTGTATTTTTAAAAAAAAAAAAAAAATTACACAAAATGCAAACTACAAACAACTTGTCTAAGTTTCAATTCCAAAAAAATATTTTATCTAATCTAAGATCATGGAAATAACTTATTAATAATTTTTCAGTTCAAGTATAAACTATTTAATCATTTATTTATTTGTTTGAAATTATCATTTAATTAATTTTATTTGAGGATAATAATGTTTTTTCAAATATACAAATTTATTTATAATTTAGTTAGAGTTTAAATAGGAATTAATAGTTAGAGTTTTAATTTGATTAAACAATCCTATTCCTAACTCAATAGATAAAATAAATCAATTTAATTTATAAAAATTTATTAATTACGAATATTTTATTTTTAAATAAAATAAATGGTTTTAAATCTAATAGATTAAGATAAGATGGAATTATGATAAAAGTAGGAGGTTTTTTTTTTTTTTTTTTTAAAGTAAAATTCTTAGCAAAGAAAAGTGGTGGCAAACAAAATTCATTTGGCGCCTAATTATTTGGAAAAATTTAAAAACTTAACATTTTGATATGATGAGAAAATCCTAACAGTTTCTAATGTTAAATTTTGAAAATTTGAAACTAGTTTGGTAGTTATTACCTCTAATCCTCTATAATTTTAAAATTTATCCATTTTAAATTATATTGGATAAAATTTATGATTCAAAAGAAGTTATGAAAATTATATATTCATAGTAAACCTTGTCATTTTCTTCTAATTAATTATGTTATCATTGGATTGTCTTTTAACTTCTTTTAATAACAAAATAATATGTATAAATTTGGCTTGGCCCTCTTTACCATTTTAATAATAAAGAAGACTTCTTAATTTTTTAATTTAAATTATTTTTTTAGAAAAATTTAAATATTTTTGTTGGAAACTAATTAATCAATTTGAATATAACACATCAAAGTTTAGCAAGAGTTGTATTCATTTTGTCAAGACATGGTATAGTGCTATATAAAATTAAAAAAATTGAGGTACACATTGCATATAAGGAAAATAAATTGACTTAATTTAAGTTTAGAATCCGTGAAGATACATGAAAAGAATCTTCATAAAACAACTAATATTATATCACCTAAACAAACTTATGAACCTCATGTGTTCATCATATTAATTAAAAATTAAAAAGAAAAAGAAAGAAAGAAAAGTAATTCTATGATATACTTGATTATTTATCAATTAAATAATCATACTCTATAATTTGGCATTAACATTTTTTTATGAGTTTGTGGGTGGAATGTGAGTTTCACCTGAAACTATCGGTCTTACAGTTAAACCTGAACCTACAAAATTTCCCAGGTGAGGATGCGAGTGTGAGTGCAAGTTTTGTCAATCCCACCAAAATTGGACCTGTTACAATCGTACCTCATATGGAAACACACAACACATAATACAAATGTGAAGTAAAAGTACCATAATCATTTTAATTATAAGTGGATATGCACTAGAAGTCATATTTTAACAATGAACACTCTTATTACTCTCACATAATTAACATACTTGTTATTTAATCAAAGTAACTTATTCCAAATATCCTTGTTTTTTATTTAAAAACACTATTCCCAGTGTAAAATAAAAAATAAAATTCAAACATTTAATCATACAAGATATATATGTTTAAAATATCATTAGTTTAAATTTAATTATATATATACATGTATATACATATATGTATGTATGTATATATGTATGTATGTATGTATATATATTGTATGTTATCTATTGTAATATATCTCTTTTTATCTAGTAAAAAACAAAAAAATATTCAAATAATCTAAGTCCTTTTTTATAAAACAAAATCCAAGTACAAGTTACAGTTATCAATTTAACTATATAGGACACATAGGTTCAAATATAGTAAGACACATTAATATTTTAAAAAATTTTGATTAAATTTGCAATACACACAAGCAAAATTTGTTAAAACGTTACGAATTATGTATTTATTTGGAAAATAATATAATATTTACAATTTTAAATTATGAAATCATAATCATATGATGGTTCTGGTATTATAATTTAGCTCATAGAGTTTTTATTAACAAAATGTATTATAGTTTATTTATTAATTTATTTTTTAATCAATCTTATAATTTATATTATAATATGTTAATATTATCCATAGTATCAATTTTTTTTAACTTATCCATTTCATCAAATTAAATAAAATTATCCATTTAATCCAAGATTTTCTTTAGAAATTTAAACCTAAGATTTTGGTTATGGTGTCATAAATTGATTAATTTAAATTTTCTAAAAAAAAAAAATTAAATAGTTTATTGATTCATATAAATCTTAAATCTACTTAAAAAGAAGCAAATTAATAAACTCACATGGAATTATCTTCTTTCTTTTTTAAAGAAAAAACAAAAAACCTCACATTGAACCTATTCAGACTCTCATCTCTCCCACTCAATTGTCAGTTAATAAAAATAGCATCATTTTTTATTTATTTCAAGAACTTTGAGACTACAGTTTGCTTTTCCTCCAACAACTAATCATTCAACTTGTGATTATAAGCAACAATTGATCCTCACATGCTACTGCAGGTAATTCATGAGAATGGCTTTTGGATTTCATTACTTTAGTTTTTTTCATAAAAAAGAAAATTGCTGCTAACAACGGTCTCGCTATCGTTGTCAGGCTTTTGGAGCCGATCAAGGAGCAGTTCCCTATCATCACCTATGCTGACTTCTATCAGGTACTTATTCTTTTTAATTGCAAATGAGTTTCCACTTTTTGTTGCTGTTTTAGATGGATTCGATTAGATTGGTAGGATATTGAATTTTGTTTTATGATCGGCTGGAATGTAGTTGGCTGGTGTCGTTGCTGTTGAGATCACTGGTGGTCCTGCAGTTCCCTTCCACCCAGGAAGAGAGGTCAGTTTTCATTTCTGCTGTTTGAATAATGATATATCTATTTCTGTTGTGATTGCTTTGTACTGTTTAAGATTTTGTGTTCCTGATTTAATATAATTTGCTGCAAATGCTTTTAAGTATTTAGAAAGTTGGATTCTATTTTAACGGGCAGGTGTGTTGTTTATTCATTCAGATTGAATGGTGATATATGCAAGTTACTGTATAAACTCATTGCAATACCAATTTAAGAGTTAGGAGGTCATTCAAAAAATAACATAATAATCATATTAAGAGATAGGGCATTTAGATGTCTACGGATCTAGTTTTGTATACTTTAGATGCAAATCATAATAATTTTTTGATTACCATTCTTTTTGTGGGGATTTTACTCCAATATAATTCATAAGGTTTATGATACCTATGATGCTTTTTTTTTTTTGGTTCAATCAATTTTCTCTGTATTTTTAGGTTTGACTAGTTTTAAATATTTTAAGGTTATGAACATCATTTATAATGCAATATTAATACTTATACACATAGAAATGTTGACAAATTTAAGACGTAAAAACAATCTACAAATTATTCATGGAAGACTAAAGACATCAAAATTAGTAAGAAGAAACTAAAACGATTCACTTTTTAAGTCTATCCCAAATGAATTTGCAATACGCATTAAATAAACAAGTCAATAATGCATCTAATAGGAACAAACAATACAAACAAAAACAAGACAATAACATCTCCGAATGATACAGAATTAGTTATGGATATATAATAAATAATAATGATGTCCAAATAATCTACCTATGGGGAGCAGTGGAAGATGCTAAAACCACTAAAAATGTCTTAGTAGAAAAAGGCTTGGTGTCCTGCAAAATTTGGTCAGCTACTTTATTTATTTATTTTTTGTCAAGTATTTACTATTTGGGGATATTTGTAAAAACCCCCCTGAAAAGAAAAATAATAAGAAAATACCCCCACTTTTTAAAATTTAGGTAAACTATCCCCCACCGTTAAAATCCGTACAAACCGTTAAAGATTTCCATCCACAATTGTTAAAAGTCCAAAATGCCCTCAATTTTGATAAGTTGATGAGAGGGATATTATGAAAAAACCCCCCTGAAAAGCAAAATAATTGAAAAATACCCCCCCCCCCCAAACTGAGGGCATTTTGGACTTTTAACAATTATGGATGGAAATCTCTAACGATTTATACGGATTTTAACGGTGGGGGGTAGTTTACCTAATATTTTAAAAAGTGAGGGTATTTTCTTATTATTTTGCTTCTCAGGGGTTTTTTTACAAATATCCCTACTATTTGTTTTTGAGGTTACAATGTGTTTTCTTTTTGGCTTTTGTTAATCTAGTTTGTCATTTGTTGTTTAATGTTGATTAGCTTTTTACTAACTTTTATGTACATTCACCATGCTTAGACATTAATGTTAGCTCATGTATAGATGTGCACAAAAGTAATTAGCTTTAATTGTATGACATAAAACATTTGAATGATTAGGAAGTCTTTAGAAGCCAACTCTATTAATCTTTTTATTCTTTACATAAATAATTCATTTATTAATTATGATATTGTTCATATAACAATGGGATCTTGAGACTGGAGTTCTTCCTAGTCGTATTGATACATTCAAGCTCACTCAATATGATGAAGAAAATGATGAATGGGTTGATGACGATGCAAAAAAAGCTTATGTAAGTGAGCATATGTATTTTATAAGTTTTGCTATCTATCATATTATTTGATTATTTATTTTTTGTTGACATTCGAAAACGGTCAACTCAGAGATTCTAGGGCCCAGACGGCGAACAAGGTAATTAAGGAACGGTTACGGTATTAGGTATGTGATAAATGAGGTTTTAAATGAAGTTTTAAGGTTGGTGGAGCTTAATTAAGGCGAGAGAATATTGGTCATGGCGGTTGAATAAATGCAATCAGATAAACAATGAAGATAGGAGGAAGAAGGATGCAACACACAAGGATTTTTACGTGGTTCGGCGACTGCGCCTACATCCACGGCCACTCTCAGGTCAAAATCCGGTAAAGTGGCAGTTCTCTAATATTTCTAGCTTGTTCTCTACAGTAATGATCTCCCCTGTTTATATATGGAGGGGAGAGATACAAATAAAGCAATAAAAAATATCAGAAATAAAGTATCGGTGATGGTCAATTCAACTAATCCTGACACTGCCATGCTGTCTTAAATGTGAAACCATCATTCCTTCTTGCATACACACGTCTGCATTTAATGCTCCTGGAGAAGTCCTCTCTTCATTAAATGCAGAGCCGGCACATTAAATGTGTCTTGGTAATGGTGTAAACAGTCTCTGGTGGGAAATCATGGGAGCAGGTGACTTTGTCGACTTGCTACACATGATATCTCCTGAGTAAGCTCTCTGGTCAGTGTGATGCACATCGGAGGGGCGTCGACGTGGCCAGGAGAAGAGGTTAGGCGGTCTGGAGGTTTTTGCGAGCTCGCGACTTGGACGGCCTCGCGAGCTCGACGGGCTGATGACGAGGGCAGAAAGCATGCGTGGGAGATCTGGGAACTGTTGCTGGCTTGTGACCTGAACGACCTCAAGAGCTGGGTTTGCAACCGTTGGTTCCAATCTTGGGCCTCCTGGGCCCTTGCTTCTGTTCAAGTTAATAAGGCCTATACTGGCCTATTTAGGCCGAACGAGAAAATGGGTATAACATTAAGCCCCCCAGCTCTCTGTGCGTTCTGCGGACTGGGAGCTGATTCAAACACATGATCGGCGCCCACTCGTGAGCTTTCCGGCGTCGTTTCAACTTCTGTACTGTAACCATTGACACGTGGCGTCCATACAGGCGTTGGAGCCAAAAACGTGCCTCAGGACCGTATGCATTTAATGCGCACGTCTTGTAACTGACATGCATGACGGCACATGACCGAGATTGGTGCCGAGCCGTTGGATCTTTGACGGTTATGCCTTTATGTTGGATCGGATGGCTGGGGACGGATGTCCTGGCCTATATAATCCAAAGGTCTCCTCATATTCCCCTTTTTGCTTTCCTGATACGACACCAGTACTCCTCTTTCCATCATTTCTTCTTCTCTGCTTCTTCTGGCTTGTTTTTCGCCATTGGACAACCTCTTCAGACTCCGCCACTACAGGAATCAGCTGTCGTTTTCAGCAAGCCATACACAGCTCGAACAAGGTAATTCTTCTCTTGCTTTACTTTTTATGTTATTTTAGGATTTGCTTCTGGTTTGTGTCGCTAGTTTCTGCTTTTGTATCACATCTGTGGGTCCCTGTGTGCCTGTTTGGCCTTTAGAGATTTGTTGTGCTTGTTGCTCGAGTACCTGTGTACGTTAGGGGCGACCTGGCTGTTAACCTAAGTGTCCCATATCTTTGTCATGTGTTGTTACTGCTTAGGATTTTTGATGAGAATGTCCCCTTACTGCCTAGTAAGGTACCTGTAGGTATAGGGTTAGCAACATAAACATTTTAGGGAGACGTAGTACCTGACGGACCCTCGTTCTTAGGCCTCTATCTCCTTCGATGGCCAAGTGTGCGACCTGACGTATAGGACAACAACTCTAGGAACTCTTTTTGTAGCTTGCTAGGCTCAGCATGCTGTAAGTGTTCTGATGTCATTCCTTTTGTGTTGTAGATGTCAGGTCGCTCACGTACTGGTCGAGGCAGGGGTTCTGCTTCTGGAAGGCAGGCAGGACGCTGGACTAGCGAAGCTGAGGCTACGACCTCACGAGCTGGCGGGTCTACTGGGGAGGTCGCAGGACAGGAGGAGGTCGCTGAGAGGGTGGACCGACATCCTTTCTTTCATACGCCTTCGGAAATTACCCTCTCAATGCTGGAGGATTGGGCTCGAGAATTCAATTTCCCCTTGGGGTGTCGAGCCAACGTCCCCAAGGCCAGCGATCGAGTTGCCTATCCTCCCTCGGGCTTTGTGGCGATCAGCCATGAGCATCTGGAGCTAGGGTTTAGGTTCCCCATCCCCGACTACCTTAAGAACCTTCTGAACGACCTGAAGCTCGCCCCATTCCAATTAACCCCGAACGCGTATGCTTATCTAACCACTCTGGCAGCGGCGTTCATCAAGCACGAGCTCGAGCCCCCTACACCTCGCATCCTCCGCAGCGTTTTCAGTTTCAAGGGGATCTCCGGAAACGAAGGGCTTTACTACGTCATGCCTCGTCAAGCCTCGCCATATAGGGCATATCTGCCCCGAGAATATATCAAGTTCAATGTGGGGGAGTACAAGTCCAACTGGGTCCTGGTCACATGCACTTCGCTTGAGGGTCTAAACAATAGAAGCTTCGTACTGGAACCCGGTATTTGGAAACCTGTGGTTCACACAAAAAAAAACAGTGATACAGCCACTAGGATATTAGTTTTTTTTTTATTATTATTATTTTTTTTATTTTTTTAAGTTTGCTTTTGTTTTGCAGGCGTTGCTGCTCCCAGGTACAAACTCAGAGAGGACGAGTTCGCTATTCTGGATGCTTATGTGGCGGCCAAGAGACCAAATGACGATTATTTTCCTTCTAACAGCGAGCTGATAGAACGGGGTCTCGCGCCATCTGCCACAGGTCCCCTTTTGAACATAATCCAACACTTGGGGATACGAGGACAAAGTTGCGAAGTTCGCTCAGTCTTTGCTCCTCCTGAACAGTCTGAGTCAGATCCGCAGCCTTTTCCTCAAAGGTCTTCGAGCCCGAGCACATCTAGTACCACACCTTCTGACAACATGCGAAGGCTCGCGATGTCCGTTCCCCCCCTCAGGTCGGTTCCTCCTGCAAAGGCTCCCGTGGTCGTGGAAGTGGATGACACCTCCTCAGATCGCTCACAGAGGGCGACATCTCAGCCCGCTATAGCTGCTTCTCCTCAGGCCAGGTCAGCTGCGACTCCTCAGAAGCGGGCTGCCCCATCTGGAGGACAAAGTCCTTCCTCAGCAAAGAGGGCTGAGGTCTCGGTTGAGGGGGGTTCACCTGAGCAGCAAGAGACTGAGGCCCTTATCAGGAAAAAGAAAGGGAAAGCCATAGCGCCACCCCCAGTTCCAAAGAAGAAGGGGGTTATGGAGGTCCGCAAGCCCGGGTCGGTCGTTATTGGCAGGGAGCTGGGTATTAAAGCACCTGTCCGACTTGCGGGGCCCGTAGGGGAGTCGCAGGGAGACTCCGAGTTGCATCCTGACGCAGCAAAGGAAATGGAGTACCTCAACAGCTTTGTGGAGCTCGTGCCCGGAGTAATGGGGAACGTGATCCGGAGCTGCAGAAACCTGAGCTCTCAGGCCAGAACCTCGTGGCTTTTACAGCTCGTCATGTGGCGTTGGTAAGGTTCAATCCCTCTATGCTTTGATTTTTTCTCGATTCAGATTTTAACAAATCTTTACTCTTTCAGTTGGGTATGGCAACCGTGAAGCTGATGAGGGAGGTGAACGATCAGCTTGGTGAGAAGGAGGCCTTTAGGGTGTCCAAGGTGCAGTTCGAGGAGGAGAAGAAGGTAATGCAGGAAGAAGTCAGCCTCCTCCAGAAGGATAACGTGGAGCTCAAGGCCAAGCTTCAAGATGCTGACACAGCCCTGTCACAAGAAACTACTCGCAGGGAGGCTGCTACCTCTGAAGTCAGCAAGGCCCATAGCGAGCTGAAGCAGGTGAAGGGTGAGCTAAGTGCTGCACAGAAAAAGGTAAAGGTTGCTGAGAGTAAAATAAAACAGCAACAGTATGACTTAGCCTTAACCAAAGAGAAGCTTGCTGGGGTCGAGGAGAAGCTGGCTCAGACTGAGGCGGGCTTTGAGACCAAGCTGGCTCAGGAGCGGGACAGGTTCGGCGAAGAGATCGAGAGAGCTTTCCTGTTCAGCATATGGGAGCGTTACCCGGACTTGGACTACTCCTTCTTTGGGCTAGTCGGAGTCGAAACGATCCAGGAGTTCGTGGAGCATGCTGTAAGTGTTCAGGGCGCGCAACAGGTTGGGACGGCTTCTGCTCCTCCAGTCGATCCATCTGCTATCTAAGTCCCTCCTCCAGAACAAATCCTCGAGGCACCTTCAGCTTCTGACGATCTTCCAGTGCCCGAGCTCCCAGCCTCTCCTGGTCTCCCAGCCCCTGAGCAGATCCCCACGTCGGAGCCCCCAGCAGAAGCTGTTGTTGATCCTCCTGCCCCATCAGATGCACCAGCTGATGCCTAGAGCATTCTAGCTTCATTCATTTGTTTTGTCCCTTGTTGTCATTGTCATTATTTTTATTTCGTTGAAATTTGAACAACGAGCTTATAGCTCGAAATTACAATATTAAATTCTTTGCAAATTTCGATATTCTGTCCAAGTAAGGAACGTGTGGATGTGCATGGTCCTATTATATGATGAACAATTAACAGGTTTTAATAATAGGCACATCATAATAAGTATGCTTAAAACTTGCTAAGTAAATCACAATCGTGAAAATCGTGTCAACTTACGAACTCGCCAACTGCCATTAGTTATGATAATAACAATATGTTAGCTTGCAAGAGTTGGAACTCACAGATGGCTCAATCGAGCAAAGTACCTGATCATGCAAGTAATGTAGTTGGACAACCCTTAAAGAGTAGGTATGAACTTACAGTCAGCAGGGTGCTCAGACTTCCCTTAGCCCATATATGGTACTGACGTTGAGCGTGTTCAATAGTGGCATTTTCCCCAACTTTGAGATTGCAGCCGGTGGCAATACTTGCAATTCAGGGGCGAGCCCCCATTGCGGGCGGCCTTTTATTTGAGAGGCGTGGCCTTACCCCCTTCTGCGAGGTCACGGGGCAATGTTTTGCGAGTTCACGGGCAGCCTTTTATTTGAGAGGCGTGGTCTTACCCCTCCCGTGAGGTCGCGGGGCAATGTTCGCGAGTTCGCGGGCAGCCTTTTATTTGAGAGGCGTGGCCTTACCCCCTCCCGCGAGGTCGCGGGACAATGTTTCGCGAGTTCGCGGGCAGCTTTTTATTTGAGAGGCGTGGCCTTACCCCCTCCCGCGAGGTCGCGGGGCAATGTTTCGCAGCTGAGTGATCGGTAAGAGGTCCTTTGGACTCATAAGTCAAGAGCTCGTGGGCCGTAGAATCGGCCTAGGGTGGCCCAAGTGAGGAGTATTTGCTACGATCGCACCCTCATAGGTCGTAGGGAATAGCGGCTGCGAACTGGAAAATGAGCTTTACATTTGCTGGCACAAATTTTCTTATTAAGGACAACATAAGTAAGTTGAGCGTTGATTAATAAGGGACCCTCGATTAAGGGTTATAGTCATTTCCTTGCTAGACAGTCTATATGCAATTTGAGCGAGCACTTTATGCAAGTGTCTTGCCACAGGTGGTTCCTTGGACGTTTACATAGATATCTACAAAGAAATTCGTTTATAATAATAGATGGCAACTCATTTCCTTGAGAAAAGAAAACAGAGTTTCATTAGCTTTGTTCTTTAATCGTGTACATTAGCTGGTTCAGCCAGTATGCTTTCTGTATCAAGTGTGACACACACAACAGAAAAACAAGTGAAAGCATTTTTACAGACAATTGTCAAAAGAAATTATATACAAGGTTAAAGCAAGCTGACAGTTATGTGTAATAGGGTCGCAGGTGCTCAACGTTCCAGGCTCGGGGTAATTCTGATCCATCCATGTTGGCCAAGTGGTAGGCTCCATTCTTCAGACTCTGCTTGATGAGGTACAGTCCTTCCTAGTTAGGTCCGAGCGCTCCATCACTTGCCTTGCGGGCTCTAGGGAGAACTAATCTGAGGACGAGGTCCCCTGCTTTGTAGCTGCGAGCTCGCACTTTCTTGTCATAATACCTGGCAACTCTCTGTTGGTATACTGCCACTCTCATGCGAGCTACTTCCCTTGCCTCATCGACTAAGTCTAGACTGGCAGCGAGCAGTTGGTTATTGTCCTCAGGTCAGAAAGAGGCCCTTCGCTGGCTAGTGACTTCAAATTCTGCTGGGATCATTGCCTCTGTTCCGTAGACCATGGAGAATGGGGTTTCACCTATCGAGCTTCGAGCCGTGGTCCTATATGCCCAAAGGACTTTCTGCAACTCGTCCACCCAAGCCACTTTTCTGGCTTCTAACTTGGTCTTCAAAGTTCGCTTGATGATCTTGTTCACAGCCTCGACCTGGCCGTTGGCCTGAGGATGGTCAACAGCTGAGAAGCTTTTCACGATTCCGAGCTCGTTGCAAAAGTCTATGAACTGCTCGCTGGTGAATTGAGTCCCATTGTCTGTCACGAACTGCTGAGGGATTCCGAACCTGCAGATGATGTTGTTCCACACAAACTTCTCTATCTTTGTGGTGGAGATTTCTGCTAGCTCCTTGACTTCAGCCCATTTGGTGAAGTAATCCACCGCAACCACAACATGCTTACAATTTCCTCGAGCTGTGGGTAAAGGTTCGATGAGATCCATTCCCCAGATCGCGAAAGGCCATGGACTCACCATCTGCTGGAGGTAGGCTGATGGAGTTCGCAGGACTTTGGAAAATCTCTGGCACTTATCACACTTCTTCACCAGGTCTATGGCGTCCTGCTTCATAGTCGGCCAGTAGAACCCCTGTTTGAGGGCTTTCTGGGCTAAGGACAAGGCTCCTGCATGGTTGCCACAGTGACCTGCATGGATGTCGTTCAGCACTACCTCACAGTCCCCATCATCTATACACCGCAGCAACGGGGTTGAGAATCCCTTCTTGTATAGCTTGTCATCATAAATGCAGTATCGGGCCGCTCTAGCTCGTAAACGACGAGCTTCCAACTTGTCCTCCGGCAGCTTCCCTTCCTGCAGGTAGCCTAGTAATGAGTTCATCCAAGAACTAGGTCGGACCTACATGAACATCATTACCTCTTTGTCCTCAATGCTTGGGGTCGGCAGGAATTCCACAAGGATAGATTCCAGGAGATCAGCATCCTGGGAGGTCGCTAAGCGAGCCAGGGCATCTGCATTAGAGTTCTGAGCCCTGGGGATCTGATTCACTTCAAACCCCTTGAAAGCCCCCAGCAGCTCCCTAGTCTTTTTGAGGTACTCTGACATCTTCTGACCCTTAGTCTGGTACTCTCCCCTGACATGATAAACAACAAGTTGGGAGTCGCTGAAAACCTTTACCTACTTAGCTCGCACTTCCTTTGCCAGACGGAGTCCGGCGAGCAAAGCCTCATACTCGGCCTCATTGTTGGTCGCCTGGAATCCGAATCTTATGGCACTTAGGATCTTGTGACCTTCAGGGCTGATTAACATTACTCCGACCCCTGAGCCATGCTCGTTAGAGGATCCATCCACGTAGAGTTCCCAAGTTTGACCACCTGCAAGCTCCTCCTGCTTTGGTACTGGCCCTGTAAATTCAACAATAAAGTTTGCAAGTGCTTGGGCTTTGACTGCTGTCCTGGGCCTGTACTCTATGTCGAATTGAGCGTGTTTGATGGCCCATTTGAGGAGCCTTCTTAAAGTATCTGCTTTCTGGAGGACTTGCTTGAGAGGGTACTGTGTGATGACCTCTATCTGATGAGCTTAGAAATAAGGACGCAGCTTCCTCGAGGTGGTCACCAGGCAGTATGCGAGCTTCTCCACCTGTGAATATCGGGTCTCCGCATCAACCAGCCTCTTACTGATGTAGTATACAGGCAATTGCATCTTCTCTTATTCTCTTACCAAGGTTGCGCTCAGGGCATGTTCCGACACACACAAGTATAAGAATAGCTTCTCTCCATCCTTCGGCTTGGAAAGAAGGGGAGCTTGGCCCATATATTCCTTCAATTTCTGGAACGCCTCCTCACAATGCTTAGTCCATTCGAAGTTCTTGGCCTTCTTTATGGCTTCGAAGAAAGGCATGCACTTGTCAGTAGCCTTCGAGATGAACCGGCTGAGAGCCGCGACCTGGCCGTTAAGGCTCTGCACGTCCTTAATCCTGGAGGGAGACCTCATCTCCATAAGCGCCTTAATTTTTTCCGGATTGGCTTCTATTCCCCTGCTATTCACCATAAACCCAAGGAACTTACCAGATGCTACCCCAAAGGCACACTTCAAGGGGTTTAATTTCATCTGATAATTTTTGAGGACCCTGAACGTCTCATCCAGGTCGCGAACGTGATCTGCTGCTCTTTCGGACTTCACCAGCATGTCATCTACATATACCTCCATGGTTTTCCCAATCTGTTCCCGGAACATGGCGTTGACCAGCCGCTGGTAGGTCGCTCCTGCGTTCTTTAGTCCGAAGGGCATCACCCTGTAACAGTACAGCCCCCTATCAGTGACAAAAGAGATGTGTTCCTCGTCCTCCGTATTCATGGGGATTTGGTTGTATCCTGAGTAGGCATCCATAAAACTCAAGAGTTGGTGTCCTGCCGTCGCATCTACTAACTGATCGATTCTGGGTAATGGGAAGCTGTCCTTTGGGCAAGCCTTGTTTAGGTCAGTAAAGTCAATGCACGTCCTCCACTTCCCGTTCTTCTTCTTCACAAGGACTGGATTTGCGACCCAAATAGGATAACGGGCCTCCCTGATGAATCTGTTAGCTAGCAGCTTCTCGACCTCCTCCCTCAAAGCTATATAGCGTTCTGGGGTCATTGGCCTCCTCTTCTGACGGACTGGCCTGTGCTGGGGATCTATATTCAGTTTGTGGCATATAACACCAGGATCTATCCCCACCATGTCTTCGTGACTCCAGGCGAAGACATTGAGGTTCCTTTTCAGAAATTCTGCGAGCTCAGTCTTTTCTTCTGGTAGCAGGTCTCTTCCCATTTTCACACATCTCTCCGGGTCTACCTCGCTGACCTGCACGTCTTCTAGCTCTTCAACAGGTCCCGCGACCCTATCTGGGTTCACCTTGCGAGGATCGAGGTCGATGCTCACCCCTGCTTCAGAGACTGCTTGAGGTTGGCCATCTCAAACCACATTCACCTTTCTTCCTCGGACCCCCATTTTCACTGCGTCTTCATAGCATCGCTTGGCCAAACGCTGTTCCCCCCTGACACAGCCTATCTCGTTGGGAGTGGGGAATTTAACTGTCAGTGTCCTGGTGGAGGTGACCATATCCAGCTCGTTCATGGAAGGTCGCCCCAGGACCACATTGTATGCCGACGAGCTGCTGATAATCAGGAAATCAGTAAGGGTTGTAGCTTGTCGGTCCGGCTCTCCAAGGGTGAGAGGTAGTGTGATCTGGCCCACCGGTATCACTGCATCTCCTGTGAAACCATAGAGGGGTTCCGAGGAAGGCCTCAACTGCTCAGCTTCCAATCCCATTTGATCATAGCAGTCCTTGTACATGACATTGACCGAGTTGCCAGTGTCAATCATTATTCTCCGTACTTCGACATTACTGATCTGAGCCCGGATTACAATTGCATCATTGTGGGGCCAGCGTACTCCTTTTGCGTCCTCTTCTGTGAACACAATGCTATTTAAGGACATTTTGGCCTTTTTGGTAGGTCCCTCATGTAAACCCCTAGCTCCGACTTCTAAAGTCCCAACGTTAAAAATTAAGTTAGAGAGATAATATAACTCTCTACAGTTAATTGATTGAATTTTTATAGCCTCCGAAACTTATTAAATTAAGAATACGATGAAAATCGTCGATTTTAAAAGTTTAGTAATGTGTCGATGAAAATTCAAGTTAGGGAATCCAAGATTTTAGTAAATGATAATCGAATTAAAATTCGATTTAAAAGAGAGAGCCAAGATTAATAAAACAAGCTTAGCGTTTTTAAAATAAATTCTATCGAGACGAAATTTAAATCAAATGAGAAATGAAAGAGACACGGGAGAACAACGAGGGATGACCATGAAAGAGTACCAAGAAAAAAGGAGATAAGAATGAAATTAAAGAGAGTTGGGGCAAGATGCAAATAAAAAGACTTGGATTAGTATAAATACAAAGCTAAATCTGAAATTTTTCAGCAACCAATCAGTCACAGCCGAGAGATAGAGAAATCGAGAGAATTCGCGAGAGAAAGAGTGGAGCTGCTGCTGTGAACCAGAAGAGAAGGCCAGAAGAGAAGAAGAGAAGCAACCAGCAAGCAAGAGGAGAGCAAGGTAGCTGCTGGTCGAGCAAGAGACAGCAGCTGCACCAAAACAGTTCAGACGTGGAAGCAGAAGCAGAACCAGACGCGCAGGACAGCTCGCGCAAGAGTAGCTCGCGAGGGAAGAAGCTCCTGGCCGTGAACTGCAGCAAGCTGGGCAGCAAAGGAAGAGGAGAGGGAGGAGACACGAAGGAGAAGAGGCACCAGCAGCTGCTGGTCGTGAGAAACAGAGCAAAGACGCGAACAGAAGCGAAAAACAGAACAGAGGCCGAAAGTGACGAGCTGGACGAGCAGCAAAGGAAACTTGAGGAAATCAAACCCTTTCCAGCCCATTCAAGCCTCCAAATCCTTCTTTGAATCTTCTCCCAAGTCTCTCTCAACTCTCCAAACAAAGAACCAAGTAAGAAAATCAAGTTCTCAATCTTTTCTTGCTGAAAATTTCAGCAATGTTGCTGAAAAGTTTGATGCAGAATTTTTGTTGATTGTGGGGTTAGATTGCTTTTAAATCTTGTTAGAACCTCATTTGAGTGTTATGGAATCATAAGAGATGATTGTTGTGTGTAATGGATGCCATAAAAGATGTAAATATGGGCTGTCATATGTACAAACGAAATAGAAACAGAAAATGGTTATATATGCACACCAAGTGATTGAGAAAAGTTTTGAGTGAATTTTGAGCACTCTAATGACCAAGTTAGATTTATATATGTATTAGAGACTTGAAGGACAATAGTTAGACCTTGAAATTAGATGGTTTCGAAACCAATTTTAAGCCTTAAAGAGGTTAGAAAAGTTAGAGAAGTGTTTAGAGTTGCAAAGACATTGTTATAGTCAAAAATGTCATTCCCGAGCTCAAATTTTGAGCTCTAGAAAACCTGACATTATTTCACTTATTTGGGAGTGTTCTACACCTCAAATGATGCCTAGGAACCATAGAAAACCATAGGTTTTGGAACGGATCGAATCCGATAAAAATTGTGCAAGTTATGCACAAAATAGTGTCGTTAGAGCTCTGAGAAGTGAAACGGCTAGCTTAATGTAATTTTTATAGCATGAAATGAGTTTAGTTAGCCATTATAAGTTAAATGAAGCTTAGTTGTGGAAGAGAAACTAGCGTCGCTAATCCGAAACCAAGAGTTTGCAAAACGTGCACTAAAACGCACCCGAAAGTGTCCAAAACGGACGTTTTCCTTAGATTTGACTTAGCAAACGATAATATTTCTCAACGAAATTTGACGTGTGACTAGAATGTGATATAAGTGAGCCATAGGAAAAAGAACGAAGGAAAACGGAGCCCCGAGCAGCAGGTTATCGTCTGTTCTGTCAAGGGCTGTCCATTTTAAATAAAATTGTGATTTTTCATTTTAAGCCTCCGACAAGTAAACGGACCGTGTGGGGATATCTCTAAGGGTCCAAAACTAAAAATTTTCCACAAAAATCGGGATTTGAGAGTCTCGATTGAATTAGAAACGAGTTAGGAGCTATATAGAGAGAATTAGGCATAGTTGGGAATTCCTAGCATATAGTTGAGAAATGGAAGCTTTTGTTAATAGTAATGAAGAGAAAATGTTGTGTAGGTGACGAGCACGTGAGCGGCGTCCAAGAGCCTCGTCGAGACGCTTGACGCGGCCTTGAGGTAAGTGGTTCGCCACTTGACTTCTTTTTCAAATTCATGAAATCGCTTGATGTTTGAATATAAATATAGTAGTAAGTAATAAAAGAAAATGAGAATTTCTTATATAAATGTCAAAATGTGAGTGTATAGGTTCCTATGGATCCTATATGAGAATAGAAATTGATACTCAGTTGCTGTTAAAAGAGAATGAAAGTAGAAAAGTATTTAGAGGTTTTGAAACTATAGAGTTTTGTGCTTTGGCACTAGAAAAATTAATAATAAAACTCATGTGTACACCTTAAAAGCTATGAGATTTAGCATTACGTGATGACGCAGAAAATTCCATCCGTAATCGTTCAGTTTATAGAAAAGTATAGTGCTACGTTGCGATGCAGACAATTCCGCACGTAGTTGGTTAGTTGACAGTTAGTGCTACGAAGCGATGTAGTAAATTTCGCTCGTAGTCGTCTAGAGATTTAACACTACATTTGCGATGCAGAGAATTCCACATTGTAGTTGTTCAGTGAATAGTTTAGCGCCCTACGTACGATGCAATAAATTCCGTAACGTAGTGGTTGAGATGCATTAGTAAGCTTCACGTTGGCGTTGGTTAAAATCGCCCATGATGGTTAGAACGAGTCAAGGGTATACATGGAGAGTTTTAAAGAAAATTTTAAGACTTGTAAATTATATGTTAGTATGTGTGATATGATATCTTATGATGTTATCGCACTAACTTGCTGTTCGTTTTGTAGCTTGTTTGTTTTCATTTCGCGCCACCGCCGGACGAGACCGACTTTTGCTTTATATATATAGCTATAGGTGGGCAATCGCGAAAGACGCTTAGAAACATTTTGTATATGTATTTAATCATGTATATTTTGAATTTGAATGATGCTGAATTTGTAAAATGTAAGTATATTTATGCATGCTACATATATATGATTCATATATGTATACTTGACATTTATTTATTGTTGATGCTTATAGAAATGTGATGAATATTGCATGGTTGTGGATATAGAAGTTGGGAGGTTTTCAGAAATAGTCGAAGTGTATTTTCATGACAGGTGAAATTTTTGGTTTATAAAAAACGCAGTCGTTATGTTGCCGAAGTTTTTATAAAATGCATTTGAAATAGAATCAAAGAAAAGTTTATCCCTCCCAACCAGTTACAGATAAAATTAAATCACTAAGTTTTAACGAGTAAACCGGAACAGAAAGTTAGGGTTCGCTTCTCGAATGTCTTCGATCCGACGAGTCGGTTTCGAGGAGTCTGTTGAAGTGCCCGACAGGATCCTCCAGATGAGAACTTAGATAAGGTCTGGGATGAGTCCTATCACCTCAGCCCCTCCGTATTCTGCCAGCAAGGTATGGTTGGCCTCCCTGATGTACTTCCGATATGACCTGTTTGAAGTACTTGCCACATGAGGCCCACCGTGAATAGAAAAAATCGTCCTTACCGCGGGCTTGCGCTTGGGTTCCGGAGCTCGCTGAGGCTGCTATTGCTCGGGCTGCTGGTCTTGGTCCCGAGGTCGTTGATAGTGAGGTCGTCTCCCTGCGGGCTGCACAACATACTCTCCTAGGCGGCCTCGCCTTATCAACTTTTCGATGGCGTCTTTTAATCGCCAACAGTCTGACGTATTGTGCCCGTTCTCGTTGTGGTAGGCACAGTACTTCTTCGGGTCCCAATGACGGTTGGGCATTCCTGTCGGGGGTGGCTTCCCGAAATTCTCTTTGTTCCTTTCCGTGGCGAAGATTCTGTCCTGCCTATCTGATAGCATGCTGTAGCTTTCATATCGACCCTGATGCCGAGGTCGTTCTCTCCTTGGCCCAAGTTTAACTCGTTTCGCCACCATATGGGCGGATTGATGCTTCTTCTCTCCTGGCTTGTCCCTATCGTGGCTCTTTCTCTTCTCGCAGTGGGAACTGCTAGCTTCACCCCGATGACTGCTAGGCTTCTTGACCCCAAAGGCTTCCTCCCATCTGATCTCTTTGGCAGCCCTTTCATAAAACTCTCTCAGATCCTTCACCGGGGATTTATAGATACCTTTGTATAACTTTCCATCCTTCCTGAGTCTTGCAGAAATGGCTGTCAAAATACTCTCATCTGAGGGGGTTTCCACATTACTCGCCTCCTCTCTGAATCAACTGATGTAGTCCTTTAGGGACTTGTTTTGCCTTTGGAAGATGGTGGCGAGGTGGCAGGTGGGCGCGAGCTGCTTCCTCAAGGCCTTGTACTGATTTAGAAACTTCTTTTGACATTCATTCCAGCTCCTGACGCTACGGGCTGGAAGGCCTTTGAACCAAGCTCGCGGAGCATCCTTTAGAGTAGTTGGGAACACCCGGTATTTCACCAATGGGTCGTCCGTTTGGAGATCCATCTGTACGTTGAAGACGTCCAGATGGTCGTATGGGTCAGTCCTGCCATTGTACGGAGGGATATTGGGGAGCTTAAACTTCACTGGCAGGGGTACTGTTTCGATCTCTCGGGTGAATGGTACCCTGCGATCCTCTCGCTCTTCCCTATTCTGGCCTCCAGGTTGTGCCTCCAACTGTCGGACCCTTTGCAATAATTCCTCTACCATTGGGTCTTGAGTTAGAGATCGCCTACTGGGGTTCCATTCGCTTGTGCTCTCCTGCTCCCCCAAGGGACGGTCCCGCAATCTGTTTTCCTCTCTGAGGGCTCCTGCGCGCCTGGGAGTCCCTCGCGGCTCGGGCTCATGACCTGCACGGAGCTCACGAGCTCGCTCCTGTCTTCGACTTCCTTCCACGTGCCGCTCGCCCTCGTAGTTCACCCTTACCCCATTATCATTGGGGCGAGGTGAGATTTCTCGCTCCTGGTTCCGTCTCCTAGCTCTCCTTGGGTTCAGATTTGAGGAGTGAGCCGATCCTTCTGTCAGCGACCTATCCCTGGCAGCTATTCCCTCTGGGGTTGAGATCTCTTCTGAAGGTTGGCGACGAGCTCTTCCTGGCAGTGCGGCCTCCACCCGCCTTTACATAGCATGGGCTTTGACCTCTACCAACGCCCTGACCGTCGCTGTTAACTCCCTAACTGTATCTTCCAGAGCTCGCTGGCGCTGCTGCCATTCCTGAGCGACCTCATTTCTGGAAGGTGAGGCGCTCTGCTGGTCTTCTTGGACTTCAGGTTGTTCATCTAACACTCTGACATTCCTCGTGGCCTTGATTCTGGCCATAATAAACAAACGTGAGCAAATATAGAATAATGAACTGGCGAGAGATTACCAGGTTGCTGTTGGGCCCTCCTTCTAGCGCCAAAAGGTGTTGACGTTCGAAAATGGTCAACCCAGAGATTCTGGGGCCCAGACGGCGAACAAGGTAATTAAGGAACGGTTACAGTGTTAGGTATGTGATAAATGAGGTTTTAAATGAAGTTTTAAGATTGGTGGAGCTTAATTAAGGCGAGGGAATGTTGGTCATGGTGGTTGAATAAATGCAATCAGATAAACAATGAAGATAGGATGAAGAAGGATGCAACACACAAGGATTTTTACGTGGTTCGGCGATTGCACCTACATCCACGGCCACTCTCAGGTCAAAATCCGGCAAAGTGGCAGTTCTCTAGTATTTCCAGCTTGTTCTCTACAGTAATGATCTCCTCTGTTTATATATGGAGGGGAGAGATACAAAGAAAGCAATAAAAAATATCAGAAATATAGTACAGGTGATGGTCACTTCAATTAATCCTGACACTGCCATGCTGTCTTAAATGTGAAACCATAATTCCTTCTTGCATACACACGTCTGTATTTAATGCTCCTAGAGAAGTTCTCTCTTCATTAAATGCAGAGCCGGCACATTACATGTGTCTTGGTAATGGTGTAAACAGTTTCTGGCGGGAAATCATGGGAGCAAGTGACTTTGTTGACTTGCTACACACGATATCTCCTGAGTAAGCTCTCCGGTCAGTGTGATGCACATCGGAGGGGCGTCGACGTGGGAGCTGGGTTTGCAACCGCTGGTTCCAATCTTAGGCCTCCTGGGCCCTTGCTTCTGTTCAAGTTAATAAGGCCTATACTGGCCCATTTAGGCCGAACGAGAAAATGGGTATAACATTTTTTATAATGTTTTTATTAAGGATGAGATGAATATGCTTCGTACAAATCCTTAAGAAAAGTTACAACATATGTCTGAAGATGAAATTTATGACTATATGCTTGGAGAGTCTCCATCCGACTACATACAAGGATTAGGAGTTGGGCCCAAGCCCAAACACTCTTCTGGAGTGACAGCACGTAGATGTGCACAACTTAAGGAAGCTACAAGAAGAGCTGAGGAAGCAAAAATAAGATCTGAACAACTAGCTGATGAGTTAACAATAGTAAAGGCTGAACTAGTTGAGATGCGTTCAAACTGTAATGAAAAACTTCTTGAAATTCAAGCTCAACTAAGAGGTAATCTCAAAACTTTTTTTCATTTGGTCTAACTAATAATTTTATTATTTATATGAATTTACAATCTTTGTTATTTAAAATAAAATAGATTCAATTTTTATGTTGTTTTGGTCATCTATTGGAAACTTATATTAGTCTTATTGATTATGAGCATTAATTAGATAGTTTTAGCTCTTATTTGAAAATAGAGTCGGTGTCAATGAAAATAATTTCTTAAAGAAAATTTGGTTATATTACAGAATGTGGCTGAGGTTTTCGCACCTACTGGAACAATTAGATAGGTAATTTATTCAATGTAATAATATTTTCTATATTCTACAATATGCTTTTGATTGCTTATTTTTGTCTCATTGTACAATACTTGGAAAAAAGTTGCTTCATTGGTATTTGATCATCTATAAAATTGTCATACATTATTTAATGTTCTACAATTGCTTTTATTCATGCTTTTAAATTTTTAATTTTAGGTCTTCATTTCATTTTTTTAATATATTTGTTATATAACTTTATTATAGTTTCACATTAAATATTATTAGAGATGTATTTCTATAAGTAAAGAATTAGTTCATACTCTTTGTTTTTTTTCTATGTTTTGCAGATAGATGGTTATTGGCTTATGTCACCAAGATGCATCTTTCTGTCATAGTTTGTGTTTACTTGTTTATGTTGAATATTTTACAGCTTCGTATTAGTATTTTGGGATGTTATGTTATTTTATTGGTCTTTATTGGCTTATGTGAATGACTTCATCTTTTTGTTGTACTTATATTGGATATATTATGCATTTAATTTAGATTTTATGGATATAAATATTAATTTATGTTTTTTTTTATATATATTTGTTTACGATTTTATCAATTTAAGAAATAAGATTTTAAATTTCAAAATTTATGTTCTTTATACGATTATTTCTTCTTATTATTAATTAAATAAATATAATTTAGTTATTTATCAGCAATTTTAAATTCAATATATTATGTAGAATGTATATGGAACTTGTTAGTTGTTGCCATTACTGACCAAAATACAAGTTTTATAATTAATGTATTAACCAATTAATATATATATTAGTGACAAAATGCAATACTTTTGTGACATAATATTTTATGGCTAAAAGAATTTATATACACTATTGGTATTCAATTCTAGGTCTACTAAATGGATTTAGAGGCAAATATAGTTGATTTTTAGTGATCAAAATAGTGGTCACTAATTATAAAATTGTTTTAGTGGCCAAATCTTCATTACTAATCAAAGAACTCTATAGTAAGAAAAAAAGATAATTTGTGACCAACTTTTACATTACTAATTATATGCGCATTAGTGACCATTAATCATGTATTTGTGACTGAATTTTTGTGGCTAATGTGTATTATTAGTGACCATTTTCTCACTAATATTACACAAATATATTGTTTTTATGGGACCAATGAATAGATTTAGTAATGAAACTTTTTAACTATGAGTAACAAAATTAGTGGTCACTAATGTTCTCAACAATTAGTAACCAATTTTTTTTGTTGGTCACTAATTGTCTTTAGTATCGAACTTTAAGTAACGAATGGGAACAAGAACTTTTTTCGTCACTAAAACCCATTAGTGACAAAATTTAATACTTTTAGTAACCATATTTTTTGTTACTAATTATGCAATAATTAACAATAATATTTTCACTATAAATAAAATACATTAATCTACAAATATACTAAATTATTTTCTTTTACAAATAACTTACTAACTAGATATATCTTACAAAATTTTAAACCAATAATAAAAGAAAAATGGATTAAAATTTAGACTCTTGAATCATGAGTTGTTTCAAAGAAACATCCTAATACCAAATAGCGGAACCCTATAAACCAAAATTCAATTAAGGCCAATATTATACAGTATGAGCAAAATTCAGAATCACACTCTTTACATTGGAATTCAAGTTATATAAGAATATTTCCCAGTACAATTTTTCTTACCCTATTCTATAAACTTTTGTCACATGGATAAGTATACAATTTGAATGAAAAGAACTTCAAATCATATATTGCTTTTCAATATAATTCCATAGACCATCATAAACTATCATCTTATAGATCCTTATCCATAACCATGCTTGATGAAGAAGGTTCTCGAGCCTTATCTGTTATTTGAAGAGAAACTAAGGAATCTCCCCATGGTCCATCTATTAAGCTATCTGTCTACAAATGGTGTTCTTGAGAGCATGTTGTGATTTGGGTTTGGTTGTCTTGTGATAGTATTTCAAAGGCTTTGAACCTTGCATCTTGGTCTAAACTGTAGTTAATAATTGGTGCTTGGACCGGAACTTTGCCTTTAAGCATATGCTAACTACAGAAGACATTAATGGTCTGAGAGTGGGCGATGGATTGGTGCATAAGAGAGCCACATTAAGCATCCTCAACGCCTCTTCTTTGGAGAATTTCGAACCAAGACCTGGATCCACAAGTTCTAGAAGGTTTCCTTGTTCTTGCAGCACATACGCCTGCAATAATGTGCATAAAAAGAAACAAATGTTATTAGTAATCTCGAAGAAAGAATTATAAATGTTAGTGTAAGGTCTACTTAGAGACCTGTAAACACTACTCATTTTATCCAATTTAAATGAAGCTTTAATTTCTTCACACAATCCAACTTTACCAAGCTAAAAAAATTATTTTGGCTTTGTTGTATTTGTCAAAAAAGGATCTTAAGCTTAACTCTAATACAAAAACTAGCTCATGAATGAAGGTTTACCTTCACTTTATAAATCAATGCAAATTCACTTCTTCAACCAATATGGAACTATCAAACATCCTTTCTCACGTGCAGTGTGCCCACTCAACTGCACCTACACCCATGTAATTGAGTTTGAGCCCAACCCAAGCTTTGATATCATGTTAGAAAATGTTCTTAGGCTTAACTCCCTCTCTCACGCGTAGCGTGCCCACTCAGCAGTGCCTACACCTATGTAATTGAGTTTGGGCCCAATCCAAGCTTTGATAACATGTCAGAAAATGATCTTAGGTCTAACTCCACCACAAAAGCTAGTTCATTAGTGGATGTTTATGTTCATCTTAGAAACCAATACAAATTCATTTTTTTAACCAATGTGGGACTATTTAACATTCCTCCTCACGCGTAGTGCGCCCACTCAGTAGCATCTGCACCCATGCAATGGAGTTTGGGCCATGCAAACTAGGTAGAGTCCAACCCAACCAAGCTCTGATACCATGTCAGCAAAAGATCTTGAGACTAACTCTACCACAAAAGCTAGCTCATAAGTGAAAGTTTACCCTCACGTTATAAACTAATACAAATTTATTTCTTCAACCAATGTGGGACTATCAAACAGTATTTATAAAATAGTAATAAACTAAAAGATATATATGAAAGTGCAAAATGCAGTTAATTTAGTTACCCAATCAAGAAGATAAACAAACTCCTCCTTTGGCCTATATTTAGTGTTGCTCTTCCCACTAACAATCTCCAATGCAACAACTCCAAAGCTATACACATATGCCTTGTCGGTTAAGTAAGCTATACACATATTCAGGAGTCATATAACCTCTGGAGTGAACATATATATCAACACATAAACTAAAGCCCATACCACCAGCGAATAAAGATTTAGAAGAATATCTTAGAACCTTTCACTATATAAGAGAGAGAGAGAGAGAGAGAGAGAGCTCACATTGTTCCAAATATTCTTGTGCTGATATATGTGTTCTCTTCTTCGTCAAGCTTAGCTAAACCAAAGTCAGATATTTTACCATTTAGATCCTTGTCAAGCAGTACATTGGTTGCCTTAATATATTTGTGAACTATTTTCAATCTCGATTCCTCATGAAGATAAGCTAATCCCCGTGCTATCTCTATGCATATCTTCTTTCTTATTTTCCAGTCCAAGTTAAGCTTTTGTTCCTCTTTACCTAAAATAAGAAAATAAGGGGTAGACAAAGTCTAGTCATAGTTCATTCTAAAAGTTCAGAGAAATGATATATTAGGTGTTAGTGATGCAAATACCGAAAAGTGCACGGGCAAGACTGTTGTTTTCAAGGTATTCATATACAAGCAATAATTGGTTTCCTTCAATACAGCAGCCATAAAGCTTCACAATATTTGGGTGTTGTAAGGCTGATATCATTCTTATGTTATTCACAAATTCACGGTTCCCTTGCTTAGATTTCGAGGAGAGCTGCTTGACAGCAATTACTGCCCCATCTGACAGCGTACCTTGGAATCAAGTAGATAAGCTTTTCAAAATACAATAAAGAGAATATTCTTTTTCCCACTAGCCACTATTCTCTAATGTGTGCATAGACTAGAAAACGATAATTATCTTATAAACAAGCCTAAACCCTCCTTCTCCAATCTTGTTTACAGGGTCAAAATTATTGGTAGCAGCCTTAATTTGTCTAAGAGTGAAATAACTAGTTTGAAGATATAATGCACGAAGTTCTGTACCAAAACAAAGAAAAGAAAATTTAACCAAACATGTTAATGTCAAGAAGAGCAAACATATCTGACTCTTCCAAGATAATCACAACTTCAAGAAATCAACAATTGCAGACAAACAAGAAAGTACTTAATATATATTAGTCTTACCTTTGTTTCCGAGATCTTTTCCCCCGAAGCAACCTTTCATCCACAGGCCAATCAACAACAATATCAGAACAACACATGAAGCAATTACAATGCTAGTAATGACTCTAGCAGATAAACTGTAAGGACTCGCCCCGGATCCCTCTATTACCCTGGACCCTACGGAGTCCCTACGGAGCACCCCGACGGAACTTAATTGAACTCTCACTTTGGAATGAAAGGGTCCCGTGTAGGTGCTCATCTCACTTTAAAACTCTTTTTTGTTGGAAATAAATAAAAACTTTTTCTTTTAGGGTAAATTTAAAAACAAGGTTAAAAAATTTCGGATAAAACCTGTCCGTAAATTATTTTTGAAACTGCATCCATGACACCCCACCTGGGTGTTGTCTCTTCAAGGCCTCTCACCAGTCTTTCGCTCCATTTTCCAAGAGGAAGGAGGAAAATAGCACTCGTTGATCATTTATGCACCTCATCACTCTGTAAATCTTAGTAACCCGTTCTAACCAAGCCAGGGCACTCTCTGGATCGCCGCTTCCGTTGAATGGTTTCGTGCCTGTAAACCACAATATTTATTTAGAATTTGTAGATACACCACATTAATAGCTTAAAGGCCAAAGAAGGGCTCGGAGGAGTGGTGTTTTAGTTCGAGAAAGTCATGAGTGTGGTTAAATTTTAAAGTTTTTACAAATTCATAAATTAATTTTAGATATTTGCACTTGTTTATTTTAGTATACAAATTATTATATTGATTGAGTATTTTAGCATGTCTTTAGTTTAAGTTCATATTATAAATGTTTACATATTTTAGAAACAAAGTAATTTATTTATGTTTACTTACATGCCAATAATAGACACGCTAGAGAATATATCTTTTAAGCGAAGTCAATGTGTTTCTGAGATAAAGAGAAAAGAAGGTTTTCAATAGCTTGAAAAGATTTTAAAGGCAAGGTTTACCGTAATCCCTAGTTTATCTAGCCGAAATACCCCAACGTGTATGACAAGATGGTTGGGAGAGTCACTAACTGAGGGGTTGAGTCAGTGAGTTGCCCTTTGCACGTGTGAGGTAATGTAGATCTGTCTGATGTTGGAAGGGGATCATGACCCCAGAGTTTTCCACATCTGCGACTACATATGGTAGCATTCCCGAGCTCTAGTGGTGATGAGAGATTTCATCACGATGGAGTTAAGTTTTCTTTGGGCTGCCTTAACTAGTTTCGAAAGAAAAGCGCGTCCATAGATGCAAAGTTGAGAAATAAAAGAAGTTTATAAAGCAAAGCATTTTATATCTATTAAAGTTATTATTATATATTCCAGTATCTACCTTAAAGTCTACAAGAAGGAAGAGAGTTCATGGAACAAGCTTGAAGGAAAAAAGAGAGGAAGGCCTTATATAGAGGAGATAAACATACTTGGTGTGACTGTAATAGCAGATATAAGAGGTCCATAGACACCTCTGTCAGGAATGGCATTGGTTCCTTTACCGGCCCAGTATAAGTGGACCTCTAAAGTGCTACCATTAACCCAGACATTATCAACTTCTATGGTGAAGTTTTTTCCAACACCTCCAGCTTCCTGTGCAATGTTAAAGTCTTTCCAAACTAATTTTCCTTGTGTAAAATCGGGATTAGAATAGAAAATTTATAAAACTCATTTGAAAGTTAGTTTTCTTCCTCTTTCAAAACCAATCCTTATAACGAGTAAATATTTCAAACTAAATTGTACTAATGAAGAGTTTTCTCTCCTCACCTGAATCAATACATCAAACTAAATTGTCTCTGATTTTCCACAACCGAATATCGCGTGTGCGGGCCACGGCTGCTTGCTGCATTATTAAAAAGCATAAGCTATAACGTGTTTAATTAATGGTCAATTTTGTCTCAATCAACTGGGGTTTCGATTAAATATCCAATATTGTCCTTGTTACTGGTGCCAACCTCCCATTGTGCAAGGTATAGGTTCGACATCCCTCCCTGTATCATCTAAATAATAATAATAATAATAATAATAATAATTGTTTCATCATTTATATGAGTTGATCTTCTATCTTCGTATGAACCTTCTCTTAATCTTTGAATGGATAGATCCCTTTCAATTTAAAGCAATCTTTCGGATCACGCTATCAATATTCTATTTCGATTGATTCCGACAGTCCTCTGAATCTGTCACAGTTATAATTTTTGTACTAAAAAACATATATATCCAATATTTAATGCCTGCCCCCTGCTTTTTAATTAAACTAGTGCTTGATTAGACTATTACTTTAATTAATAGCTTCTTATTTGGTAGAAGGGTAGTTAAGGAAATCTCTCTCTCTAATTATCAAATAAATGCATCTCCATCACATAGTGCCTCCCTTTTGCCCAGCGTGCAATTAAAGTTAGCTGAAAATGATGTAAAATCTCAGAATCGTAGTTGACCTCTCATTCTAATGCCAAAATGTCGACATTAAAATTTAATCGACCCAAATATTCTCGGCCCAGACTACAATTCTAATAATAAGAAACAATAAAAGCAGATAAAAACAACCAAGAGTGAAAGGGAGAGAGGAAGAACACTGCAAAGAAAAAAAAATTTTATGTGGTTCAACAAGTATACATACATCCACAGATGTCACTCTGAATAATTCAGCAGAGTAATAGTATCACTAATAAGAGTTGTTCATAATATAAAAAATTTTACCCCTATTTATAGTGTAGAGATTTATAATTTGAGTACAACACAAATTAGAAAATAAACTTTTACATCAACTGCATTTTCATAACAATCTCCTTTGATTTGATTGTAGAGATTTGATTTGCACAAAATCAGGAAGTTTGAATCCCTCTCGGATTTGATTACTACAAGCTTCTAGAAGATTATCTTACGCGAGCTTAGCGAGCTAATACAACATTCTCGTGAGCTGAAGATGAATGAATGTAATCTTGGTTTAATACACGAGTTGAAGAAGCACTGGGCATCCTGAGTCTCTTACCATTGAGCTCATCCATTGGATCTTAGGCTTGGTCTATTGGATCAATCCACTAAACCAATTTATTTGGTTTTTACCAACCAATTTATGCAATCCCAAATATATTCATAACAACTTCCATGAGTTCAAGTCCTGTAATACTAGTATCATATTAAATATTGATATAATATTTAATTTAAATCCATCTACAATCTTTAACCGTTAGTGTTAGATTTTAAATAAACATATAAAATAAAGTAAATTAGCTTTCATTTCCTATGTGAGATCTTAGTAGTTAATACTACGTACGGATATTTCTCAAAAAAATAATATACGTACGGATGGTAAACAGTAACATTTAAAAAGTCAGCCAAAGAGGATTACGCGACGTCACTAAAACGGAGCATGTCTCTTGTCTCTGATTTTCCACAACGGAACATCGCGTGTGCGGGCCACGGTTGCTTGCTGCATTATTAAAAAGCATAAGCTATAACGTGTTTAATTAATGGTCAATTTTGTCTCAATCAACTGGGGTTTCGATTAAATATCCAATATTGTCCTTGTTACTGGTGCCAACCTCCTATTGTGCCAGGTATAGATTCGACACCCCTCCCGTATCATCTAAATAATAATAATAATAATAATAATAATTTCATTATTTATATGAGTTGATCTTCTATCTTCGTATGGACCATTCTTAATCTTCGAATGGATAGATCCCTTTCAATTTAGAACAAATTTTCAGATCGCGCTATCAATATTCTATTTCGATTGATTCCGACAGTCCATTGAATCTGTCACAGTTACAATTTTTGTATTCAAAAACATATATATCCAATATTTAATGCCTGCCCCCTGCTTTTTAATTAAACTAGTGCTTGATTAGACTGTTACTTTAATTAATGGCTTCTTATTTGGTAGAAGGGTAGTTAAGGAAATCTCTCTCTCTAATTATCAAATAAATGCATCTCCATCACATAGTGCCTCCCCTTTGCCCAGCGTGCAATTAAAGTTAGCTGAAAATGATGTAAATTATTCTGGTTTTTCTATTGATTGAATGAAACCCTGTATCTTTTGAACAAATAAAGAAATGTTTTTGACAGCTCGTCATTACGCGTTTGATCTATTTTGATTAAGAATTGTGGATACGTAAGAAATCGAAAAGCATAGAAGTCCAAAGAATTAGATCATTATCGGGACACACGTTAACATACCACTTGAGCATAAAAAAATCTTGAAGCCCATCACTCCAAGTAGCGAGCAACGAAGCAACAAACAGCAAGCAACGAGTAGCTCGAATGTGAACCAGTTCGTGCTTTTTAAAGGCAGCTCGAATGATAGAATACTGCATCATTCCTCATCATAATAGGATACTACAAGCAAAAAAAAAAAAAATTTCTATATCAAATAGAAATTTAATTAACAAGAAATTTTTGGAAAGTGTTATTTAACTCGGATACTTTATATTCAATACAATTTGATGTAAAATAGGAAAGAAATGCTTAACCTTACTATAATCTAAAATTCTATTTGTATGAGAAACCCTAACAAGAAATGCAATTATTTTGATATTGATAACATGACATTTTTTTTTATAAAAAACAATCCATTATAGTATTGAAGATACTTTTAATATGAGTGACTGGACATTTTTCTTAATTTTAAGATATCAATGGTTTAAGTCTCATTCATATTTTAAAATACGATATATGAATAGTTTTCTATTAATTTAATCATCATTTCTAAAAAAAAAAAAAACTTGTGAAAAAAATTAAACGTGAAAATCATATTTATGAGTGACAATATCAGCACTCTTTACAAAAATATGTACTTCGAAAGGATATTTCAATTGTAGAAGACAAAGACTTATTTAAAAAAAAAGGGAATTTATAGTTTTTACCCAAATCAAAAGGAAATTTTTGTTTTTACCCAGATATTTAAAAAAAATTGTTTTTGACCTCTCAAATAAACTATTTCCATTGTATACCCAATATTACCAAAATAATTTTAAGTTTAAAATCATTAAAATGCCCAAATATGAAATTATGAAAATAACTTTCTTCATCCCAACAATATCCTCTCTTTTCTCTCTTCTCCATCAATGGTTATCAATGATTTTTGAGATCCAATGTAGCTGAGAAACAATCTATTAAGGGAATTATTCATTCGAGCTTCTTCATCCATTGAAGTTTTTGGATCCATTCAAGTTTACACCATTGAAGGTTTTGAAGATTCTTCTTCTATTTGAGTTTGAGGTAATGTATGAGTTTTTTTTGTTGGTTTTTGGGTTGTTTTGTTCATATTGCTAGCTAAAAGACTATAAGAATGATTTGGTTCTGAGATTTAAATTTTTTTGAAATTTGCGACGGAATCTGCAAAATCTGCGACGAAATCGGTTTTTCATGACCGACAATCAGTTTTCCAAAGTGAAAAACCAATTGAAGAGTTGTGATGGTTTTTCAGTGGGATCGGTTTTTCAGTGGCTAAAAAATCAGGATCGGTTTTTCATCCATTGAAAAATCGGTCTGTGGCTGAAAAACCGATCCAGCCATTGAAAAACTAATTGAACGTTTTTTACGATTTTTTCGGTTTTTGAGAGAATGAAAAACCGATAACTTCACTGAAAAACTGAATTTACCACCTTTTTCATAGTTTTTATATGTTTGTGTTGCTATGTATTGAATATGATTCGATATGATTGTATTTTGTAATATTGCCCGATTGAAATGAGATTTAATAGTATTATTTGATTTGAATGTTACAGGAATGGCTCAAGAGACAGTTGTAATCAACTTTGACGGAGAGTGGAATGGATGTAATTACATTGGAGGGGAGTCGATCATGTGTGGGGTCCACAAAAATAGTAGTTTTTCATCATTAGTGGACGTTGTATACAGAGAGGTTGATATTGATAGAAGAATGTGGGATATTCATATATATTATTTATTACAAAGTACGACAAATTGTCAAGTTAAAAAGATACGTATCATGTCCGATCTTGGTATTGTTGGTTTGCTGGCAATAAAAAATATTGATATTAAAGATATTTATATCTATAAGATTGCAAGAGATTTTGGAGCTGGGGTTAGTAGGCGTACCGTTCATCCATTTGTCACTGATTCAATACCAGACATAAGACATGACGAGGTAGATATGGATAGACCTGTAAATCCACATACGGTTGAAAGTCATTTTTATCTCACTTTAGGTATTGAGAGTAATCAAGTTGGTACTTCTGTCACCCCATTTACATCAGTTGAAAGTCCCATTCGTGACTTTAATGATGACTATATGAATTATGGTACTGATGATGAAGATCGGGACACAGATGATAATGATGATGGAATACAGTATAGTGATGAAGAGCAAACTGAAGATAGTGATGAAGAGAAAACTCGATTTGATTATGTCGCTGAAGAAGAAGAGTTTTCAGAAATAAGATTTTCAGGTTTATAATTTCAGAACAATCCTTCACAACCATACTGGATTGTTCCTAATGTAGAATTGGGAGACATTGAGGCTACTTCAAGCGCTACGTCAACCGTCTACCAACGTGGTACGTTGTATAAAGGAGCATTCTTTACTAGTAAAGAAGAAATGACTATAGCTATTGGCGAATATGCTCTGAAAGCTAAGTTTGAATATCGGGTTAGACATTCGGACATGGAGCGATTTGAAGCCGGTTGTAAAGATAAAACTTGTAGTTTCATTGTTCATGCAAGATGCAGAAAGGATTGTTCAATGTGGTTTGTGTTGAAGTATGTAGCCGAACACACGTGTCGACAGACAGCCATGGAATCACACATGAAGAGTGTGAAGGCTATTGTGATTGAACAATTGTATGCAGGAAAGGTGGGAAGAGATCTTTATACACCTAATCGTTTGGTTGGAGAAATGCTAGAGCAGTATGGAGTACAGATCTTATATAGTAAAACTTGGAAGGCTTTACAATATGCAAAGAAACTAACATATGGGCAAGCGGATGAATCATATCAACAGCTTCCGTCCTATTTTGAGATGTTAAAACTTTCAAACCCCGGCACAATGACGACAATTAAGAGAGATGAAAACAACCGGTTCTTGTATTCCTTTATTGCACTTGGAGCTTCCATTAAAGGTTTTCGGTCTTACATGAGACTGGTTGTTGCTATTGATGCCACTCATTTGAAAGGTGAATATAAAGGGGTGATTTTTTTTGCTGCATGCAAAGATGGTTTGGAGATTATTTATCCTATCGCCTTTGGATTTACTGATGAAGAGTCAGACAATTCATGGACTTAGTTCCTAAAAAAGTTGAGAGGAGCAATCAGGGTGTCAGATGATTTGCTATCGTATCGGATCATCATAAGAGCATATCGAATGGGATGAAAGCAGTTTTTCCTGAAGTCCCACATGTGTTATGTTTTTTCCACTTGTGGCAAAACCATAAGCAACAGTGTAAAAAGCGTTCGGATGTGGAAAATGCATTTTATAATGCAGCATATTGTTATGTGTCTGATGAATGCAACAGAATATTGGAAGAAATACGTGCATTACATCCGACCACACATAGAGCTTTGGTTAAGGTTAGACTGAGCAGGTGGTCACGAGCACATTGTCCAAGAAGAAGATATGAAATGATGACTACCAACATTGCAAAGTCACTTAACAATTGCACGATGCAAGCACGTCATTTGCCAATAACAACTGCACATGAATATGTAAGAAATGTATTGCAGAGATGGTTTAATAATAGACGTGTTGCCGCTGAGAAGCTCACAACGTATGTTACTACCGCTGCATATGATCGTATCATGTTGGCAAAAGATTTATCCACGGAAGGTAGCATACATCCCATTACAAAACCGTATCATTACAGTGTCATACATTATAGCAAAGGAGATACGATGATTGACATTCAACAGCACACATGTACATGTAAGCAGTGGAACCTTGATCAGTTGTCATGTGTTCATGCATGTGCTGTGGCCAGATATGGTAATTATACATTGTTTTTTTCGGTATTACATGTCATAGTGTGACACTTAAATTGTTGATATATGTCAGGTTCAAGGGCGTCAGTTGTGATACACTTTGCAGTCAGTATTATAGCGTGGAGTGGCTAAAAGCCCCATATGCACGTCCGATTAATCCCGTCCCAAAATTGGTCAGTTGGAATGTTTCAGCGGAAGTTAGAAGTATGGTTGTATTACCACCGAAAGGTAAAAGACAAGCAGGTAGGCTGAAGGAGGTTTGGATTCCTTCAGCTGGGGAAGATCCTCGTCGAAAAAAGTGTGGAAGATGTGGTCAAAGGGGACACAACCGTCTTCGTTGCCCTAACCCCCCAACTTCTATCAGCGAAGGGATAAGCGCAGACGTGGGTGCGGATGTTGGAACGAGTTCAAATGCTACTAAAAATGAGCCACGCTCTCGAAGATGCCGCTTGTGTCATGAGACTGGACACAACCAACGTCGATGTCTACTACGGTTTCCTACTCCCGATCCAGAAGTGGCTACTGACGAAAATGATGATTAGCAATATATTGATATTTTGTTCATGCATGTTTTATGTAAAACGTTTTTATGTTAATTACTCAATTATGTACTAATACAGCTGTATAAATTATTAATTCATTTCTATTGTTTTTGTATCATTTTACATTTGCTCAAAACCACAAAAATCGGTTTTTAAGAGAGCTTGGAAAACTAGGCTCGGTGAAAAACTGATCAACTTGCCTTTGATTTCCCCTATCGTAGAGGTACATAGATCGGTTTTTGAGTAAGCCTAGAAAACCGATACCGATTTTTCAGGCTTACTCAAAAACCGATCCACTTGCCTTTTATTCTTCCAGCACGCCAAGTGTGGATCAGTTTTTAAGGGGACTTCAAAAATCGGTATCGGTTTTTCATGTGCCCCTAAAAATCGATCTTTACTTGGGTTGAATTTATTTCTAGCTGTATGTTCATTTTATTTCCCTTTAATGAATTATTTTTACAAATCATTATATACGGATGTGTTTAAATATGTTATATAGATTAGGGAGAGTATAATTTTATTACAAACGATATCAATATTTAGACTATAAACATTATATATTAATTTTATCATTTATTAATATTCATATGATATTAGTAATAATAAATATACCTTTACATATTAGTTTTTAAGTACTATAATTTATATTTTTGAAATGTTGATTTAATTAATTTGTAATATCAATATAGGAATTTAATTATACTCTTTATTATATACCACTTAATACTATAGATACAATCTTAATATTGATAACCATATTAATATATCATATTAATATGGTTATTTATATCACATAATTTTACAATTATTATAACTATAATCTTAATCTGGCTTATAACTTATATGGATGTAATGTTAATAATATATATAATACCAATTTAGATATTAATTATTATATTACAATGATATCAATTTAGTGTTTATAATATATTATTTATTTTACATGTATAATTAACTATTGTGAATATTAGTATCATTATGTTTATATTATTTGGGATTAATATAATGTTATAAATACATGTATATTTAATATAACTAATAATTATAGTATTATGTTATAGTATTATATTGTTAAATATAATGATATCAGTTTAATGTTTATAATATATTTAAGTAAATAAATTAATTTTCATATATTATATATTTTACATGTATAATTAACTATTGTGAATATTAGTATCATTATGTTTATATTATTTGGGATTAATAGAATGTTATAAATACATTTATATTTAATATAACTAATAATTATAGTATTATAGTGTTAAATTGCATGATATCAGTTTAATGTTTATAATATATTTAAGTAAATAAATTAATATTCATATATTATATATTTTACATGTATAATTAACTATTGTGAATATTAGTATCATTATGTTTATATTATTTGGGATTAATATAATGTTATAGTATTATGTTATAGTATTATAGTTATAAATACATGTATATTTAATGTTATAGTATTAATATTTATGTTATACCATCCCATTATAGTATATTTTATGTTATAGTATATTGTATCATTATGTTTATATTATTTAGGATTAACTATTGTGTTATCACACTGTATAATACAACTAATAAGTAATGTTAATCAGATATATAATACTAATCTAGATATTAATTATTATATTATTATGATATCAATTTAATGTATACATTTATATTTAAGTAAATAAATTAATATTAATATATTTTATACTTTACTGCATGTAATTAACTATCATAGCATGCCCATATAATATATTAAATGTATAACACTTATTAATATGCACTAATTATATCATAACGTTTATATTATTTAGGATGTATATTTTATACATGTATAATTGTGTATTCATATACATAAAGTTATAATATTAATAATTATTATTTTTTCCATGTTATGATCATATATATATAATTAAATTTAGGGAAATATAATGTCACTTAAAATGTTTAATTAAAATGATTTGTTGGCAATTAAAAAATATAAAATGTAATTAAATCAAATAAATAATGAACACATTAAATATATAATTAAATTTATTTATATACAATTTCTCCATCAGAGTCTACAAACCATTTTCCAAATTTATTAACTTTATACATCGGCTTCGAGTACATATATATGTCTCTGGCAATCTCTGCCCTTAGTGTAATGACATCTACAACGGTCTCACATTTTCTTGATTTCCATGTACTCGTCTGTGACTGCAAAAGGTCGCGTACGTACATGGTCACATATGCTCCGCAACTCGCCCTGTATCAGTAATAAATTAATTAAATATCATAACATATAGACTATATATATTAATTCAGTTATAAACTTACTCACCCATCAGGTTGCTGGGGCACAACTGATCTATAAAGACGCTGAACTTTCCACCGCTCATCCACGGGTGGCATATCTACCTGGGTCTACTCATAAAATCCTAGGAACCGCAATAAAATAGACATAAAACATACCAACGGCTCAAGTGGCTGTAGCCGTTTGGCTATGTCAACATTCGCCATGGGATCATATATTATGATTTTCTGCTCTCTAAGACACACCTGACATAGGACCCAGTGTTGTTGATTCAGGCTACACGGTAGTAACACCTGCATTTCAAAACGTTAGTGCTATAGGACTAGTTCGGATAATGATATAATAAATATTAACCTTCGAACTACACTTACACTATCAACCCGTCACCACGAGACTGATGCGTCTATCTGCCCACGACCATACGCAAGCCACTCTGAGGGTACATCAGCTGTAACCAGATCAAATTTTACACCTTTGTCCACGTAATGCTGCTTGTAATAATGTGTCATCAAAGCCTGCATGATAAAAATTAAACATGTTACTACCGAACGCAACATGAAATTATAAATGCATAACTAACTTAAATGTAAATACTTACAAATAAAGAACTGTCATGGACAGCATATCTATGGTCATCCACCTCATTCCACCATTTTCTTCGTAGGCACATTAAATAAGAATCGATGTGCTCATTAGTCAACCACATGTTTTCGTTCTCGAGGGTGACCAATGTGGTCGGTATCACACACCACCCACAATGATCAACCGAACGCCTATATTTTAAAAAACAAAAAAAGTATTAAGCATTATTATAAATGATATCATTATGGATTTTTAGGATGCAGGAATTAGTACCATTTTTTTATAAATATACCTGAGATCCAAAGTGGTTGCAGCTTTATATTCATTATAGACCACTTCTACGGGGTCTGTAGACTCTACCACCTCCTCCGCTTGCTGTTGGGCCACTTTCTTTTTCTTTTTCGTCGGCCCTAGATCCGTGTACGGCGTCCGTAGAGGTGTTGCTGGCTTGGTCTTTTGTTTGCCCCGTTCCTAGATGTTCTCATCCTGCAATTGTAAGTAAATTAAAAACATTTATAATATTAATATTTACAATTATATTTCATAATGCAATACAATAGAGATACAAAGTCTATTTGGTCATGCTCACGCTTAGTGTCTGCACCTGATACACCTCCTAAGTCCGTCTAGGAGTGGTGGACCACCTTCTCCTCCTACTGATGGGTGATTGATGGACACCCCGTGCATGACGGACCTCCTGCTCCTCCTGATGAGGTGACTGGTGGACACCCTATGTCAGAAGGACCTCCTGCTCCTCCTCCTGATGGGGTGACTGCTGAGGTGGCTGATGGTCACCCTACTCCTCCTCCTGATGAGGTGACTGATGAGGTGGCTGATGGTCACCTTACTCCTCCTAATGGATGGCTGACTGGCCTACATCGATAGGCGATCGACGGACACCCTCGTCCTGATGTGGTGGTGGTGGTGGTGGTGGTGACGGGTAATACATGTGTTCATCTCGGACAAAGCTCCCACCATCATCATCTTCATCGTCATCATCGTCGTTGTCGTCGTCTGGATCATGCCCACCAACCAGAGACCTGGGAATTTTTAAATGTTCTTCCACCCGTCTCAACCTCCTATCCATCTCCCTTATAATCTGAAAGGTTGTCTTCTGCCTTCTATCCATCCTACTTAACTTCTTATGGGTTGTCTTCTGTAAATCCACGATAAACTCAAACAACCACTTCACCTGTTTCATAGAATCATATATATATCATTTTACATACTACCCTAAATTTAAAAAAAAAAAAAAAAATTGATAGAGTCTCCCCTGTTTTTTGAGTATCCAGAGAAATACAACCTGCATATTTAAACAAATTACACTTCGTCTATCATTTTTAGAGACTCCGTCTCTCTTTCACACTCCGTACTACTACACAACATGTCCACATCTTTTGCATTTACTACAATGGAAATTAATTAATAATATTATTATATAAATAGAATATTCATACCTCATAATCTACGTGTTGTACATCGTATGCCTTCTTTGCCCAAAACTCTGATAAGATATCCTTTGATTCAGATTGCACGCTTTGGACGTCTTTATTTGGTTCATCATCACCCATCCTACCTCATCATCATCCTCTCCCTCCACCTCATCATCATCCTCTATCTCATCCTCATCCCCTACACCGTCATCCAAACCATCGTCATCGACGGCATGGTCATCATCATCATTATCATCACTCTCCCAGCCGCCATATTTATGTACTTCTTCATGAACCATATGATTCGGATTAAAAGATTTCCAATAATCCATCTCCCTCTCGACATCAGTAGGCTCCAAGGTTGGCCCAATGCTAACTATCTGTATTATATAAATATATTTAGTTATACTACAATTATATACTTAATATAAATAACGATAGTTATAACAAACAAATAATTGACACAAATTTAGGTTATGTTTGCCACTTACAAGGGAGAAATTATCTAGGTTGTGTATATTTGTCGGTGTTCTCTTCAGTGATCGTCTCATACATCTTGGTAGATCATTTTGGAGGTTCGGGTTCTTTTTTGATATCTTCTCCCGTAACACTGGGAACACCTCCACTAACCACCACTATAATGTAAAAATGATTAAACAAAAAACATACATATAGTTAGTAATGGTAAGATAATATATAATACAAAATTGATTAAACTAAAAACATACATATAACTCTATATATTAACCGTAACAGAAGGAAGCAATAAATATTGAAAGTATTAGTTATACCTGAAACGCCAACACATAGTCATAAATATTAATGGTTCTTGGTGGATTTCTGATCCGCTCTTCATTAAGTGTCATGTCGAGACAGTGCAACAGGACACTATAGCATAATGTGCCCCAAGGGAATGTCTTCCACCTCTCTGTATTCTCAATTAGGACCCACATAAATGGATAAATCCTAGCCCTATCATCTAGTCCCATAAAGAGATGGAAAGCAATCCCTACATTCGCCAACTTCAAAAAATCTTTATCATCTATCGGATCCTACTTTGCACGGTCTCGCTGCCCACTATGACTTCTTGCCTCAAGAAATGTGACCAACTCCTCACCTTCGGTGACACTCCATTAAACATTCGCCATAGGAGACCGTTTTGATTATTTGGCACTATTTGGTAGATTTTACGGTCGATGTCCCCAAAAGAAAGTCTGGTCACCAACAGAAACTCCTGTTTCCCAAACCTATATCTTCTCTCCCCAATTTCAAACCACCTCTCATCATGGCGTGCATTTGTGACCTTTAACTCTCTAGCAAGCACCCACAAAATAATAGAACCAGCAGCCGTATTATTGGTTATCTTCAAAATATGTCTGAACGGACATTCTGCCATGAACCGGTCATATAGATTTCTTCTATTAATAACGGCAATTATCTTATTAACCAATCTTTGACCAATATGTGTGTTCCCGCTCGTATGTGTGTCCAATTGTTTGTGAACTATATTTATAGTTGAAATCCATCTGTAAGAAAGAAAAACAACAAAGAAATCATCAGTAGGGATATATAAATTGAATCGGTTTTTGAAGGCATCTGAAAAACGGTTAATGAAATCGATCGGTTTTTGAAGGCATCTTAAAAATCGGTTAATGAAATCGATCAGTTTTTCACTTCGGTTTTCCATGATCGGTTTTTCACTTCAGTTTTCATGATCGGTTTTCCAGATCGGTTTTCAATCTCGGTTTTCCATTATCAGTTTTGATGATCGGTTTTTCACTTTGGTTACCTAAAAAACCAAACTTGAAAACCGATCATGAAAACCGAAATGAAAAACCTATCGTGGAAAACCGAAATGAAAAACAAATCGTGGAAAACCGAAACGAAAAACTGATCATGGAAAACTGATCTCAAAAATCGATCCGATCCCAACGACTCTTCTCTCGTTGAAATCGGCCATTTTTAACCCAAAAACAACCAAACACAATCAAATCCAACCTATTCTAAACCTAATAATCCTAAACTAACATCCATAACACAACAAACATTTCAAAATCCCAAATCTCAATCAAAAACTACAACAAACATTTCAAAATCTAACCTTCACACTTTCTGCAGGTTCGCCAGCGGTAGGAGCTCCTTGAGGAAGGTCGGCAACGTCGCGCGAATGGTTGGAAACGTCAATCTCACCGTCGGGTCGCGATCGGGTTCGAGTTTGGCAAAAACCGGTGTGCTTTTGAGTGAGAAATCGATGGAAGTGATTTCCATTATCAGTTTTGAGGTGTATATATATACAGGGGCTTTATCGTAATTTCACGTTTCGGTTTTTTGTAATTTTTAACTGTTCAGGGTTTTTTTGTAAAAATGTCCAAGGGTATTTGAGTAATTTGGGTATATCATCAAATATATTTGTTTGAGGGGTTAAAAAAATTTTTTTAAAAATAGTGGGTGAAAACAAATTTTACTCTTTTTAAATGGTATTTTTCACAATTTCCACTTAAAAAAATCTAGTTATTTGAAAATATGAACTAATGCAAAAAATTTCATATTTAAAATAAGAATTAAACTTGCTTTGAAATAATAATAATAATAATAATAATAAACCATTCTAATATCACCGTATAGCATTTCTCATGATATCACATGAAAATAAAATAAGATAAAATAAAAGACTAAAGGCTAAGTAAGCAACTATGAACTTTTCTAAGATAATATCTTTATTTCAATTAAACTATTCTAAAAATATTTTGAATAAATCTGAATTTAAAATCACTATCTTTATCAATCTCAAATCCATCTCATCTTTGTAAACTAACATTCATATAAAACTTCTCTATATATCTCTTACCAATGCCAATATGAAATTAATCTGAAACCGATTCTATTAAATTATTGAGGTAATTAACAATAATATTTTCACTATAAATAAAATACATTAATCTACAAATATACTAAATTATTTTCTTTTACAAATATCTTACTAACTGGATATATCTTGCAAACTTTTAAACCAACAATAAAAGAAAAATGGATTAAAATTTAGACTCTTGAATTATGGAATTGTTATTTGGAATCATGAGCTGTTTCAAAGAAACATCCTAATACCAAATAGCGGAACCCTATAAACCAAAATTCAATTAAGGCCAATATTATACAGTATGAGCAAAATTCAGAATCACACTCTTTACATTGGAATTCAAGTTACATAAGAATATTTCCCAGTACAATTTTTCTTACCCTATTCTATAAACTTTTGTCACATGGATAATAATACAATTTGAATGAAAAGAAGTTCAAATCATATATTGCTCTTCAATATAATTCCATAGACCATCATAAACTATCATCTTATAGATCCTTATCCATAAGCATGCTTGATGAAGAAGGTTCTCAAGTCTCATCTGTCATTTGAAGAGAAACTAAGGAATTTGATTTGTCTGCGAATGGCTTTCTTGAGAGCATGTTGTGACTTGGGTTTGGCTGTCTTGTGATAGTATTTCAAAGGCTTTGAACCTTGCATCCTGATCTAAACTGGAGTTAATAATTGGTGCTTGGACCGGAACTTTGCCTTCAAGCATATGCTAACTACAGAAGACATTAATGGTCTGAGAGTGGACGATGGATTGGTGCATAAGAGAGAGACATTAAGCATTCTCAACGCCTCTTCTTTGGAGAATTTCGAACCAAGAATTGGATCCACAAGTTCTAGAAGGTTTCCTTGTTCTTGCAGCACATACGCCTGCAATAACGTGCATAAAAAGAAACAAATGTTATTAGTAATCTCAAAGAAAGAATTATAAATGTTAGTGTAAGGTCTGCTTAGAGACTTGTAAACACTACTCATTTTATCCAATTTAAATGAAGCTTTAATTTCTTCACACAATCCAACTTTACCAAGCTAAAAAAATTATTTTGGCTTTGTTGTATTTGTCAAAAAAGGATCTTAAGCTTAACTCTACTATAAAAACTAGCTCATGAGTGAAGGTTTACCTTCACTTTATAAACCAATACAAATTCACTTCTTTAACCAATGTGGAACTATCAAACATCTTTTCTCATGTGCAACATGTCCACTCGATTGCACCTACACCCATGTAATTGAGTTTGAGCCCAACCCAAGCTTTGATATCATGTTAAAAAATGTTCTTAGGCCTAACTCCCTCTCTCATGCATAGCGTGCCCACTTGGCAGTGCCTACACCTATATAATTGAGTTTGAGCCCGATCCAAGCTTTGATACCATGTCAGAAAATGATCTTAGACCTAACTTCACCACAAAAGTTAGCTTATTAGTGGATGTTTATGCTCATCTTAGAAACCAATACAAATTCACTTTTTTAATCAATGTGAGATTATTTAACATCTCCGCTCACGCGTAGCGTGTCCACTCAGTAGCATATGCACCCATGCAACGAAGTTTGGGCCATGCAAACTAGGTAGAGTCCAACCCAATCAAGCTCTGATACCACGTCAGAAAAAGGTCTTAAGGCTAACTTTATCACAAAAGCTAGCTCATAAGTGAAAATTTATCTTCACTTTAAAAACCAATACAAATTTATTTCTTCAACCAATGTAGGACTATCAAACAGTGTTTATAAAATAATAATAAACTAAAAAATATATATAAGTGCAAAATGCAATTAATTTAGTTACCCA
>CM034462.1:17617755-17631347 GCA_019925255.1 Litchi chinensis | reverse complement strand
GGATTCGTTTACCCTTACCAAGAAAGATAGATCTTCTGTTCCTGCAAATAAAGATGGATTCTATAAGAAGAAGCTTATTATCCTAGATGTTAATGGCATTCTTGCAGATGTGGACAAGCGGTCAAATTGGAAAAGTGGGGCAGTTGTATATGAGCCAACTGATTTGGAACACAACAAAGAGGCATTAACATTACCAAACTCTCAAACAGGTATTCAAATTTGTATACTTATTTACAGTTGATGAGCTTGGATTATAAAGTGTAATGCAAATCTTACTTTGTACTTTCAGTATATAAGAGGCCTTACTGCAAGGAATTTCTACAGTTTTGCCTTGAGAAATTCGAGGTTGGAATTTGGTCGTTAAGAATCTTGTATGCAACCATGGAGTCCTGGTTTTCCGTCTTTGTATTACTATGCATTCTGGCCCATATGAAAATTCTAAATATTTGCTTAAGTTTGTCATAGAAAATCTTGTGTTTTTTTATGGTTGGCAGTTTTGTGTTATGTTACTGCAAACTTAATGTCTTCCAGGTGTAATTTAGATCCAATAGTCAACTTCATTGCAGAGGACCTTAGACCAAAACTTTGTTTTGTTTGGGTAAGTTAGTTATTAATTTCGTGTCGTTTTCAATGATTGTAGTATCAATATTAGCTTATATTTATTCCACATATTATATTGGTTATATGCAAGATCAATCGTTTTGCGATAAAGTGGATCGAGGACCTGCAAAACCCATATTTTATAAAAATTTAGAAAAGTTGTGGAATTATGGTTTCCCTTTTGTGCCATGGAAGCAGGGAGATTATGACACAACAAACACCTTGTTGATTGATGATTCACCAGAGAAAGCTTTCAATAATCCGGTAATGTGTTGCTTTTGTTAAAGGAAATGTATAAGCATTCAGTATGTTAGTTCTCATCTGTACTGCTGGTGCATAAATTTAGGTACATAACGGAATATTTTCATTTCCATACAATCACTGTGATGTTGCTACTGATTCTTTTCTGGGTAAGCACATGTCCAACACTTTGAGTTCCTATTTGTCTGCTTCTATTTTATTATAATTGTTCATGTGGTCTACAACAGGACTCCATGGTGAACTTTGTACATATTTGGAAGGGTTGGAGAGAGCAGTTGATGTACAAAAATACGTAGAAGACCATCCAATCGGTCAACAACATCAGCGTCAACATCATCAAGCCGACTATGTTTCATCATACTCATGGCATGCTCAAGCTATGTTAACTCGTGATCCTAGAAGTATCAGTGGCATGAGGCATCGCTAAACTACACACACAGCACTTGGTAGAGAAATTGCATTTATTGTTTCACATACTTTCACTTTCTGTGTCACATTGGCTGTGCCTGTTAGTTCAAGTTATAGAAGTTGCTTTGTTTGCCTGGATATGTGTTCACTTTAAAGGAAATGCACAATTGTAATTCATTTACTTCATGCCCATTTAGGATGGTTGACGAGAGCAACTAAGCGCATTTACATTGCCTTGCTGAGCTATGCAATGTCATAGCGTTGGATGTGATCCTCAATAGGAAAAGCAACTTCAAATACTTGCTCTCTCAAGTCCCATGAGACATTCCACTAGTCCTGATCCACTGTACCGGCACAGTTCAGATCTGGGAGGTTACAAAAATGGCAAAAGTCTAAGGTATTTAGTGTGTTGAAGTTGCTTTGACATATAGGCCGCTTTTGATATGTATATTTCCTTTTATGGATGTCTACTGGTAGACTAGGGATCGTAGCTATCTGTAGTTATTGATCATTGTTAAAATTATTTTGTCTATTCTGTTGGAGGTTGAGGTCTAACTTACAACGTACTTACTCACCTATGAGCACCTATTCGCATAATTTAATGTTAAACTACTTGTGCCCATGACAGGTTTATCAGACCACGCCTCATATTCGTGATACAAACCACTTGTTTCTTGATGTTCCTTCACTGAGGGATAAAGTGGAAGAGTATCTCAGCAACATGTCTGTGGCTGGATCGTTGAGCGAAAATGCTATTAAAGCCACTAATGCATGGCTTAAAGAAAGGCTCAAACACTGATGCATTACCGGGGTTCTTAACTGGGGGGTTCCTGTTCCACATGAGAGGTTTGAGGATAAGGTATAATAGCAATCGGTTAGATAGTTGCACGTTTTTTTTGTTCATGTAAATGGTGTACTCAGTCTGATGCTGAGCAGTTGTATGGCAGTTATTAAGAGGTTACTACTGGTTTGCTTTTGTGTAAAATGCTAGTTGGAGCCAGCACAGCTAGGCGGTTGGGCTTGTCAACTGCAACCTATATTTATATGTTGCTTAAAGGATGAAATACGGAGAGAGAGCGAAGTAAGTGGACTCACTTGGGCTGTTGCCTTATAAACTTGTGTATTGTTTCCTGCTTCAATAAAAGAGAAACTTGAGTTGGATTAGGGGCGAAGCCCGTAAGCTTGTTGTCTGCTGTGCCTTGGGGTTATTATTATGTGCTGTTATAGTAGTGCATTGTGTGTAGGAATTGCTTGGCAGTTTGCAGGCAAAGTGCAGGTACACAAGGACGTTGGGCTGTTCCAGAAAGACATCAGGCTGTGTTGGAGTGTAGCAAGCTGTGTGGGGGTTGACAGGCTGTGTTGGTGCATAGTTTAGTGGAAATAAGTGGCAGCAGCGTACTGCACTGTTTGTATGTAGTGTGTGTGGGAGATAGGCTGCCTAGGAACAGCCTTTCTAGCGTCAGTCCGCTGAAAAATTTATAGGCAGAAAGTAGGGGTGTAAATCTTGTGTCCTAAACTTGAAATTGCAAGTATGTCACTGCTCGAGGAGATGACTGTCAAAAAGGTGGGAAACCTTTTGAATGCAATGGAGTTGAATTATCCTAAATACAGGGTATATGATGGTTTATTAGTTTTCAGTGTTTCATTTTCTGTATTCAAGTGCATGACTATAACAATTTTCTACTGTACTTGTTTTTTGCTGCTGGATTAGGGTTATATTGAAGTTAAAATGTGCATTATCCTCCAATGTGACAGTGTCAAGCCTCATAGTAAAATATTTATTGCAATAGAAAATTGCAAGTATGAGTCTGCTCGAGGAGATGAATGTGAAAATTGTGGAAAACTTTTGAATGCAATAGATTTTAGAAACGATAAATGCAGGGTATATGATGGTTTATTCTTTGTATCAGGTAGCTTCAGTTTCCGAGGACTGTCTGGAGCAAGAACCTTAGTGAAGATCTTGATAGCTATTCTTTGTGATGTTGTCATTTGTTATGATGGCACAGTTAGAAATGTTTCTAACAAATTTATCTTGTACGTTGAATCGTATACAGTGAATGTTGGAAGTAAATTTAAGAGTTTCCCTGCTACAGTTTGCAGTTGGTATGCTTGCTATTGTTGTCGGCGTGTTTGTGTCAATGAATGTTGCTGTTGTAAGCAAACTGTTAAAGATAAAGGTTCCAATAAATCATGTCTGGTGTTCCAATTGCAAGACACGGATGTATCAGTACATATTAAGTTACAGTCACATATTCTTACCAACCTGATCCTTGTGATGTTGTCATTTGTTATGATGGCACAGTTAGAAATGTTTCTAGCAAATTTATCTTGTATGTTGAATCGTATACAGTGAATGTTGGAAGGAAATTTAAGAGTTTCCCTGCTACAGTTTGCAGTTGGTATGCTTGCTATTGTTGTCGGCGTGTTTGTGTCAATGAATGTTGCTGTTGTAAGCAAACTGTTGAAGATAAAGGTTCCAATAAATCATGTCTGGTGTTCCAATTGCAAGACACGGATGTATCAGTACATATTAAGTAAAAGTCACATATTCTTGCCAACCTGATCCTTGTGATGTTGTCATTTGTTATGATGGCACAGTTAGAAATGTTTCTAGCAAATTTATCTTGTACGTTGAATCGTATACAGTGAATGTTGGAAGGAAATTTAAAAGTTTCCCTGCTACAATTTGCAGTTGGTATGCTTGCTATTGTTGTCGGCGTGTTTGTGTCAATGAATGTTGCTGTTGTAAGCAAACTGTTGAAGATAAAGGTTCCAATAAATCATGTCTGGTGTTCCAATTGCAAGACACGAATGTATCAGTACATATTAAGTAACAGTCACATATTCTTGCCAACCTGATCCTTGTGATGTTGTCATTTGTTATGATGGCACAGTTAGAAATGTTTCTAACAAATTTATCTTGTACGTTGAATCGTATACAGTGAATGTTGGAAAGAAATTTAAGAGTTTCCCTGCTACAATTTGCAATTGGTATGCTTGCTATTGTTGTCGGCGTGTTTGTGTCAATGAATGTTGCTCTTGTAAGCAAACAGATCTACATTTCACTATAAAGACACCAATTCAAAATACCATATGAATAGCCAAAACCTAAACGAAGACAAACACCAAGCTAATTGACATAATTTATATTACATACAAATGTAAAGTGACATTTAGTTGTACAAGGTCGGATTACTAGAAAATTCCAACATTCAGGTTGGGAATTCCAACCCAGTTGGGTTTCTCAACCTAACAATTTGGATGGTCAAGCTTCACGTGAACATTGCGCTTCTAAACTTATAATTAGTGGTTTGTACAAATATTTCGTAATGTAACAACATTGAGGGCACTTTCGTAATTACAAAATTTTTGTATAGAGGGCGCTTTTTGGGTAGGAAGCGCCCTCTATAATCAACTTTTTATTTACGAAACAACCAACACATTTGTTAAATTACGAAATATTTTTTCAAAAATTTCGTAATATATCAAATTTGAAGGACAGATTTGTTAAAAAAATATTTCGGTCATTTTTTATAATATAGCAAACTACAAGTGCATTTTTGAAAATTCAGAAACATTTTAGAAATATATCGTAATTTCTCAAATTTTCAGGGTCATTTCGTCATTACAATATTTTACATTAGAGGGCGCTTCCTACCCAACAAGCGCCCTCTATTGTCAAATAAAATAATTACGAAAAAACCATAAAATTTTAAAAATTACGAAACATTTATAAATTTCAGAATTTAAATCTCAAGATTTTGAATTTTAACCTGGCGGTTGGGATTTCCAATCTCGAGGTTGACATTCCTAATATCGATTCCCAATCTTCATTTAACTGTTGCATTTCGAATTTTAACTTCAAGATTGGGATTCCCAACCTGGGGGTTGGGATTCCCAACCCAAAGGTTGGGAGTCCTAACCTGGAGGTTGGGAATTCAAACCTCCAGGTTGAGATTTATAACATGGATTCCCAATCTTTATTTAACAACCATGTTTCGAGTTTTAACCTTCCCAATCTCGAGGTTTCAATTTCTAACATGGATTCCCAACCTAAATTTAACATCCATATTTCGAGTTTTAACCCCGAAGTTGGGATTCCCAACCTCCAGGTTGAGATTTCTAACATGGATTCCCAACCTATATTTAACATCCATATTTCGAGTTTTAACCCGAAGGTTGGGATCCAAACCTCTAGGTTGGGAATCCCAACCTGGAGGTTGAGATTTCTAACATGGATTGCCAACCTTCATTTAACATCCATATTTCGAGTTTTAACCCGGAGGTTGGGATTCCCAACCTCACGGTTGGGATCCAAACCTCTAGGTTGGGAATCCCAACCTGGAGGTTGAGATTTCTAACATGGATTGCCAACCTTCATTTAACATCCATATTTCGAGTTTTAACCCGGAGGTTGGGATTCCCAACCTCGAGGTTGGGATCCAAACCTCTAGGTTGGGAATCCCAACCTGGAGGTTGAGATTTCTAACATGGATTGTCAACCTTCATTTAACCTCCATATTTCGAGTTTTAACCCGGAGGTTGGGATTCCCAACGTGGAGGTTGGGATCCTAACCTTTAGGTTTGGAATCCCAACCTACACGTTGAGATTTCTAACATGGATTCCCAACCTTCGTTTAACATCCATATTTCGAGTTTTAACCCGGAGGTTGGGATTCCCAACCTAGAGGTTGGGATCCCAACCTCCACGTTGAGATTTCTAACATGGATTCCCAACCTTCATTTAACATCCATGTTTCGAGTTTTAACCTTCCCAACCTCCAAGTTGGGATCTCAATCTCGAGGTTGAGATTTCTAACATGAATTTCCTACCTTCATTTAACATTCTTGTTTCAGTTTTAACCCAGGGGTTAGGATTCCCAACCTGGAGGTTGTGATCCCAACCCCTGGGTTAGGAATCCCAACCTCCAGGTTGAGATTTCTATCATGGATTCCCAACCTTCATTTAGCATCCATGTTTCGAGTTTAACCCGGAGGTTGGGATTCCCAACCTAAAGGTTGGGATCCTAACCTCCACGTTGAGATTTCTAACATGGATTCCCTACCTTCATTTAACATCCATGTTTCGAGTTTTAACCTTCCCAACCTCCAGGTTAGGATTCCCAACCTTCAGGTTGGGATCTCAACCTCGAGGTTGAGATTTCTAACATGGATTCCCTACCTTCATTTAACATCCTTATTTCAAGTTTTAACCCAGGGGTTGGGATTCCCAACTTGGAGGTTGTGATCCCAACCTCTGGGTCGGGAATCCCAACCTCCAGGTTGAAATTTCTATCATGGATTCCCAACCTTCATTTAGCATCCATATTTCGAGTTTTAACCCGGAGGTTGGGATTCCCAACCGGGAGGTTGAGATTTCTAACATGGATTCCCAACCTTCATTTAACATCCATATTTCGAGTTTTAACCCGGAGGTTGGGATTCCTATTCTCGAGGTTGGGATCCAAACCCCTAGGTTGGGAATCCCAACCTAGAGGTTGAGATTTCTAACATGGATTGCCAACCTTCATTTAACATCCATATTTCGAGTTTTAACCCGGAGGTTGGGATTCCCAATCTCGAGATTGGGATCCCAACCTCCAGGTTGGGAATCCCAACCTCTAGGTTGAGATTTCTAACATGAATTTCCAACCTTCATTTAACATCCATGTTTCGAGTTTTAACCTTCCCAACCTTCAAGTTGGGATTCCCAACCTCGAGGTTGGGATCTCAATCTCGAGGTTGAGATTTCTAACATGGATTGCCAACCTTCAATTAACATCCATATTTTGAGTTTTAACCCGGAGGTTGGGATTCCCAACCTGGAGGTTGAGATTTCTAACATGGATTCCCAACCTTCATTTAACATCCATATTTCGAGTTTTAACCCGGAGGTTAGGATTCCTAACCTTGAGGTTGGGATCCAAACCTTTAGGTTGGGAATTCCAACCTGGAGGTTGAGATTTCTAACATGGATTGCCAACCTTCATTTAACCTCCATATTTCGAGTTTTAACCCGGAGGTTGGGATTCCCAATCTCGAGGTTGGGATCCCAACCTCCAGGTTGGGATTCCCAATCTCGAGGTTGGGATCCCAACCTCCAGGTTGGGAATCCCAACCTCCAGGTTGAGATTTCTAACATGGATTCCCAACCTTCATTTAACATCCATGTTTCAAGTTTTAATATTCCCAACCTTCAGGTTGGAATTCCCAACCTCGAGGTTGGGATCTCAACCTCGAGGTTGAGATTTCTAACATGGATTCCCTACCTTCATTTAACATCCTTATTTCAAGTTTTAACCCAGGGGTTGGGATTCCCAACCTGGAGGTTGTGATCCCAACCTCTAGGTTCGGAATCCCAACCTCCAAGTTGAGATTTCTAACATGGATTCCCAACCTTCATTTAACATCCATGTTTCGAGTTCTAACCTTCCCAACCTCCAGGTTTTAACATTAAGACTTCACCTCTAAACTTGTTTCAGCCTCTTACAAATCGTACCCTCAAAGTACATGTTCACATTACAACCAACAATTGCCAGTCTAACTTTTACATTATAATCATACCCACAAAGCCACACACAAATGGAACAAAACAGTCAGAACACGTTTTTAATATCTCATCCTTAGTTCATATCATCATATTCACATACCCAAACCAACCATAACTAGTCAAATATACTACCCACCCTAGAGAAACAGAGCAGCGTAGTTCTTCGTCAGTCCAAAATATCACACTCTTTCCTTTCTTAGGCACGGGAAGACAGAAGAACTGTGGTTGTGGGAAGTGAAAAGAGAGGTTGGCCATGGGAAGTGAGAAGAGATGTTAGCCGTTAGAAGTGACAAAATGGAAGGCCGGTGGTGCACACTGCAGCACTACTGCTTCGCCTGAGAGGTTACGAAGTGAGAAGAGAGATTGGTCGTGGGAAGTGAGAAGATAGGGAGTACCATCAAAACTGACATAATGGAACGCTGGTAGACGAGAGGACATTGCTGCACTGCTAGCTGGGTGGAGAGGGTGATTGTCGAGAGAGGGAGAAGTTGCGAAGGCTGCACTGCTAGCTGGGTGGAGAGGGTGATTGCCGAGAGAGGGAGAAGTTGCGAAGAAGTCTGCACTGCTAGCTGGCTTCTATCAAATTTGCTCTGCCTTTATGCCTCCCATTGCATTAAGGGCATTTTTGTCCATTATTGTTCTTTTTTCTATTACCAAAACCAAAAGGGTTAGTGTTGCAATCCACCTCCTCAAACGGGTTCTTTTTGCAATTATTTCTATATACTTTGATAGCAACATTTAGAACGTGGGGGTCCATAGGCCTTTTTTTTTTCCCTTGTCTTTCTTGTAACGTACAATCTCAACCTTCCAAGGAGAGAATTGAACAATTCTGCACTCATCAATGGTGTGTGTATATATATATATATATATGGATATATTTTTTTGCTTTCGCTTTTGCTTCTGGGAATTCACTTGGAATTGAACACATTTTGTTGATATTAGTGCAACGGTCATCAAATTATCAGAATTTCCTGTCCTAAGTTAGCCTTACATGTAAGTTGCTTCTTTCATTTGCTTTTTATTTGTTTCCTGAAAGTCCCCTGTTGGTCCAACGTCAATGAAGCTGACACATGAGACTGCTGCATAAATATGCCATTTCTCTCATCCCTCTTTAACTTTTGGTTTCAATAAATATGCCATTTCTAATGGAGACTTTCAATTAATAATAAAATCTGTTTTCTTTAAAAAGAAACTCTAAAATCAATCCCTTGACAAATTACGTTTTTAAGATTCAACAGAAAGATATCATATAGTTTATTTAATAAGATATTCACTAGCTATATATATGATATATCCATAGATTTTCAATTCATAAAATTTGAGTGTGGATTGAGTTACATTCAAAGAGATTTACCATCTCTTAGTTCATAGCAAAACCTCTCACCAGTCATATAAGCTACCCTTTATTTTATTGATAAAATTATTTACAACAAAAGCTGTGAACTATTAAATGCGCATTCATAAATCCTATTTATATAAAATCATTTCTCAGGAACTTCAACATGAACGTCTGATTTCACTATATCCTTCCAGGACCAAAAAACCTCTTCATCGCAAATAACACATCGAAGAGATTGCAGTGAAGGAACAGACTTTGGTAGATCCCGTATCAGATAACACCCCCACAAGTCAATTTTCTCCAACCTTACTAATTTACCAATTCCCTGAGGAAGATGTGTTAACGCCGTACACCGAGAAACGTTGAGATACTTCAAACCAGCTAACTCGCATATGCCAGGAGGGAGAGTCCTTAGAAGGGGGCAGGCGTACAGCCGCAAAATTTGTAGAGACCTCAGCATACCAATATCAGCAGGCAGTTCAAGTAAGTTGTAGCATTTTGTGATGCTAAGACATTTAAGTGACTGCATCTTACAAATACTTGGCAGCTTAACTAGATCGTAACAGAAATCAATTGTGAGCTCAAGGAGACAAGGGAACATCTGAGACAGGTCCATTGCTGGCTGATCGAGACTGTCATTTAACATGCAGAAAACTAGATATATTTTCTGCATCTTTTTCAAGGGAGCAGTAAATTCAGGTAATTGCGATATGGATACATTCTCTAGCCAAAGGCTTCTCAGGTTGGTTAAATTTGAACAAACCGAAAAGTTGTGCAGGGTTGCTTGAGAATAACTGTAATTTTTTATTATGAGTGCCCTAAGCTTAGGCATGTTCTCAATGAAGGGAGGTAAAAAGAACTCCTCAGAAGAGACATTCAAAATCAGCATTTCGGCCTTGGGGAATTCCATCTGCAACCAGTCCATTTCGGTCATCGCTCCTGAGGTAAAATTCCAACGAGTTAGCATTAAATATAGAAAATAAAGGCCATATGATAACAGATCAACTCAAATCTTATAATATTGTTTCAATAGGATAACTATTATTCTACATTGTCAAAGGCAATGGAAATGAGACACAGCGATGGCCATACCGATATGAATGGAAACAATTTGTGCATTGAACGGCTGATCAACATGCCGCTCCCATTCTTTTGGAAGCTCTCTGACCAAATGCGGCATTAATAATCGTTTCCGCCCATTAATGTTTCCTCGATTGCTTAAATGGAGGGCAAGGTCCCTCATTACATCATGTTGAGTGACATACATCTCATAGCGACTACTAGACAAGTATCCAACTCTGTTAAATTGAACATACCAAAATTTAAAACTCAAAATGACAATAACCTAAGTCTCAAAACCAATACAAATAATTATAACTAACGTACTGTGCATCTTTCACTAGATTGAGAAGGCTTCTTTTTGCAAGCTCGACCAAGATGGCAAAAGCCTCCTCTGTATCAATATCATGGATCTCAACCCACATACTGATGATCACCTCAACAGGAATCTTCCTGTCTTCAGGAAAAGATCCCAAATCCAAGAAGCATTCCTTAACTTTTTCAGGCAAGTATTTGATACTTATTGCCATCCGATCAAGCATGCTTTCATGGGACTCACATATAAAATTATTAATTAAACTTAAAGTCGGTTTGCAATTTCGTTTCGTGTGTCATTTCAGTTAATGACCCACCTAGCTGTACTATGTATACATGGGCAAGCTTTGCAAAACTTGAATATATAAAATGAGAATAAAGTCTCTGCTCTCTCATTTATCTTCTTGTTTCTTGTTTCTTCTTTCCATATTGCTTCCGTCTCTCATCTAATTTCTTTTAATCTATTTAATTCACTTGTGATTTATTTTATTGTTAATTGCACATTTGTATTGATTACTCTTTTCTGCATAGTACGGAAAGTACCCAAAAAATTATTATTTTTTCTCCTTTTCATTGTTCATAGTTCATTCACACACAAAGAAGGAAAACAAAAAGAAAAAATATATATATATATTTTTAATAATTCTTTTCTATCCTTGTCCAACATCACACAAAATAAAAATATTATAAATCTAATTTTTATTTAATTTTTTTCCATTCAATTAATCAAATCTTACAAATAACATATGAATTTAAAGTTCTCAATATAAACTTTCAAACAAGATATATATTACATATATTTAAAATATAATAAAATATAATAATCTAAAATAAAAAATTGATTAAAAAAAACTTTTTAGGTACATGTCTAATAGAAAAGATAAAAATAATATAATTTAAAAATAAATAAAGAAAAAAAGATGCAAAAACATTGATTAGAAGAATATTAATGAAAAGAAGAGAGATGATGTAATTAATGATGATGAGAGAGGAGAAAACAACGGTTATGTAGAGTGTAAAATTAAGTTATATATAAATGTATGAATAGATTTAAACTATTAAAATTATCATAATTTAATGGTCAATAAATTATACCAAAATTTATATCAAAATTTGTTTAATCCGATTCTATTTTATATATATATATATTTAGTTAACCCCATATAATATATAAATATTACAATTTGATCCTATTAATCTTGTCTACTCATAAATCTGTTAAACTAATCCAATTCGATTTGTTTAATAAAAATATTAAGTAGATTGATACGATCATGATATGAATTCGTTTAGGTCAAACCTAAAATTGCCATCCTTTAACTGTAGGTAAATATCAACAACTGAGATGAGAAACCCAAAGTTAAAAAAATGCCTTTTTTTTTTTTTTTGAATCAGAAAAAAATGCTAACTTTATTCAAGAAAGAAAAATGCTGGCTTCATTTGGTTGAAGTCATGTATTTTAATGGCAACATTTAGAAGGTGGTGTCCACACGTTTTTTTCCCGTTGTTGTTGTAACGTTTAATAGTCATGTTTAGAAAGTACGGTCCACACGCCTTTTTTTGGGCTTTTGCTTTTACTTCTGAGAAATCACTTGGAATTGAAGACATTTTCTTGATATTAGTGCAAAGGTCATCAAATTATCAGAATTTCCTGTCCTAAGTTAGCCTTACATGTAAGTTGCTTCTTTCATTTGCTTTTTATTTGTTTCCTGGAAGCTCCCTGTTGGTCTATATGTCAATGAAGCTAACCCATGAGACTGCTGCATAAATATGCCATTCTCTCATCCCGCTTTAATTTTTGGTTTCAATAATTATGCCATTTCTAATGGAGACTTTCAATTAAAAGAAACTATAAAATCCCTTGACAAATCACGTTTTTAAGACTCAACGGAAAGATATAATATAGTTTCCTTGATAAGATTTTCACTAGCTATATATATTCATAGATTTTCAATTCATAAAATTTGAGTGTGGATTGACTTAAATTCCAAGAGATTTACCATCTCTTAGTTCATCGCAAAATCTCTCACCAATCATATAAGCTACTTTTTATTTTATTTATAAAATTATTTACATCAAAAGCTCCTAATATTAACTGTTCATCCTACGGTCAATTCAGATTAAACCGTTCCTTGACTCCAACATGAACGTCTGATTTCACCGCATCCTTCCACAACTGAATATCCTTCCCACTGCAAGCAACACACCGAAGAGATCGCAATGAAGCAAAAGACTTTGGTGGATCCCGTATCGAAGACCAGGTCAAGTCAATTTTCTCCAACCTTACTAATTTATTAATTCCCTCAAGGAAGACATGTTAACCAGCCACAAAAAGAAATGTCGAGATACTTCAGACCAGCTAACTCGCATATGCCAGGAGGGAGAGTCCTTAGACTGTAGCAAGCGCGCAGCTGCAAAATTTGTAGAGACCTCAGCATACCAATATCAGCAGGCAATTCAAGTAAGCTGGTGCAGTATGTGAGGTTAAGACACACAAGTGACTGCATCTTGCAAATACTTGTTGGCAGCTTAATTAGATCGGCACACATATCAATTGTGAGCATCTGGAGACAAGGGAACATCTGCGACAGGTCCATTGCTGGCTGATCAAGACTGTTATTTAACTTGCAGTTAACTAGGGATATTTTCTGCATTTTTTCCGAGGGGGCAGTAAATTCAGGTAATTGCGATATGGATACATTCTCTAGCCAAAGGCTTCTCAGGTTGGTTAAATCTGAACAAACCGAAAAGTTGTGCAGGGTTGCTACAAGAGTACTGTAATTTTTTATTATGAGTGCCCTAAGCTTTGGCATGTTCTCAATGAAGGGAGGTAAAAAGAACTCCTTAGAAGAGAAATTCAAAATCAGCACTTCGGCCTTGGGGAATTCCATCCGAAACCAGTCCATTTCGCTCATTTCTCCTGAGGTAAAATTCCAACAAGTTAGAACTAAAGATAGAAAGTAAGGGCCATATTATAACAGATAGTAATATTGTTTCAATAGGATAACTATTATTCTACATTGTCAAAGGCAATGGAAATGAGACACAGCGATGGCCATA